>PVJS01010629.1:12945-47693 GCA_004027185.1 Glis glis | reverse complement strand
TGACAGATTGGGCATTCAGCAGCGGCTGTAGCTAGATCAGCTTTGGTGAGTGGGAGTCCATGTTGCTGAGCCCATGCATACCCTCCATCCCTGCCACCATGGCCACTTTGTTCATGAGCCCACTGGGCAATGACAGGGGTGGCTGAGGAAGGAGGCTGACTGCTATCCACAGACCGGGTCATCCTATCCACTTGATTGTAACTATCACACTAACTGATCATATAAGGCCAACATTACCCTAATACCAAACCAGAGAAAAACATAAAAAGATTACAGATGAGTATCGCTCATGGACATAGATGCAGAAATCCTCAAAATATAAACACATCAAATCCAACAATGTATAAAAAGAATAATACACTGCATCAAGTGAGAATTATCCCAAATATTTGAAAATCAATTTGAAAGTCAATGAATGTGATCCATTAATTCAAACAGGTAAAAATAAGATTATATCAATAAATATGTAAAAAGCTTTTGACAACATAATACTCATTTATGACAAAAAACTCTCAATAAGCTAGTAATAGAAAGGAATTTTTTCATCTTGATAAAGAATATCTAAAAAATAACCAATTAAGCTGGGCGTGGTGCCGCATGCTTGTAATCCCAGTACTTGGGAGGCAGAGACCAGCGGATCCAGGTTCGCGGCCAGCCTCAGCTACTTAGTGAGGCCCTCCGCAACTTCATGAGACCTGGTTTCAAAATAAAGTATAAAAGATAAGGCCGGGGGTGTAGCCCGGAGGTAGAATGCCCCTGGGTTCAATCCCCAGTACCGCAAAAAAAAAAAAAAAATAACCAATGATGAACATAATAGTTAATGGTTATAAACTCAAAGTTCAGGAACTAGGTGGGGGTATATTCTTTCACTACTATTGTTCAGCATTATACTAGAAGTCCTACCAATGCAATGAAATAAGAAAAAAAGAAAAGAAAAGAAAATGTACTCATACCTGAAAGAAGAAATAAAACTATCTTTGTTCTGAGGTAGCATGTTTGTTTATGAGGAAAATCTGAAAGAATCAACAAGAAAATCTCATGTAGTTAATAAGTGGTTATAATTAAGTTGTAGGATACAATGTTAAGACTGATAAAAATCAATGTCCTTCCTATATACCATCAATAAACAATGAAATTTAAAATTAAAAACACAATGTCATTTACATTAGTACCCCCAAATGGAAATAGTTATATATAAACCTAACAAAATATGTGCAAGATCTATATGAGGAAAACTACAAAACTGACGAAAGAAATAAAAGAAGGTCTAAATAAATGGATAGATGGTCCATGTTCATGGATGGGAAGACTCAATATTGTCAAAAAATCATATCTTCCAAATTTGATGTATAGATTCAATGCAACCCCAGTCAAAATCCCAGCAAGTTACTTTGTGGAAATCAACAAACTGATTATAAAGTTTATATGGAGAGTAAAAAGACCAGACTAGACAACACAACATTGAAGGAGAACAAAATTGAAGAATTGACAGTATCTGACTTACTGAAAAGCTACAGTAATCAGGATAGTGTGATATTGACAAAGGAATAGACAAATTGATCTATGGAAAAGAATAGAAAATTCAGCAGTAGACCCACATAATGTGGTCAACTCATCTTTGACAAAGGAGCAAAGGCAATACAATGAAGCAAATGTCTTTTCACAAATGATGTTGAAACAGTTGAATGTTCACATGCAAAATAATGAATCTAGAAAAACTCTTACACATTTCACAAAAATTAACTCAAAATGGATCATAGGCCAAAATATATAATGCAAACTATAAAACCCCTAGAAGATACCATAGGAGAAAACCTACAAGACTTTGGGTATGGTAATGACTTTCAGACACAACATCAATGATGCAATCCATAAATAAATGATTGACAAGCTTAAAAACTTGTGCTCTGAGAAATATAAAATCAAGAGAATAAGACAAGAGACAGAATGGGAAAAATATTTGCAAAAGACATATCTGATAAAGGACTATTATCCAAAATATACAAAAAAACTCTTAAAACTTAACAATAAGAAAACAAACAACATAGGAAGTGCAAATTTAAAAGAATGTGATATAGATTCACACTTATTTGAATGGCCAAAATCCAAAACACTGATAATATCAAATCCTGGTGAGAATGAGGAGTAACAGAAGCTTGCAGTCATTGCTGGTAGAAATGCAAAGTATCCCAGCCATTTTGGAAGGCAGTTTGGCAGTTTCTTACAAAACTAAATATTCTCTCATCATATAGGTCAGCACTTACATTTCTTGATAAAATACCCAAAGGATTTGAAATATTACATGCATGCAAAAATTTACGCATGGATTTTTTCATGTTTTTATTTTATTTATTTTTATGTTTATTGGTGCATTATAATTTCATATCATACTGTAGTTCATAGTGATAGTGATATACATATATACAACACTCAGTTACACATGGATATTTATAACAGATTTATTCCTAATTACCAAAACTTGGGAGCAACCAAGATGTGGTCAGTAGGTGAATGGACAAATAAACCATAGTACATCCAGATAGTGTAATATCCTTTAGTGATAAGAAGAAATTAACTATCAAGCCATGAAAAGATGTGGAGGACACTTAAATACATATTACCAAGTGAAAGAAGCAATCTGAAAAGGCTACAAAATGTATGATTCCAATTACATTCCATTCAGGAAAGGGCAAGACTATGACGATAGTAAAAATTCAGTGGTTCCTTGAAATAAGGAAAGGAAGGAAGAATGATTAGGTAGAGAACAAGGGATTTTTAGGGCTGTGAAAATAATCTGTGATACTCTAATGGCAAAAACATGTCATGGCACATTTGTCTAAACCTATAGAATGTACAATACCAAGAGTGATAATGGTGTATCATGTTGTCATCAATTATGACAAATGTACCACTCTGGTGGGGGATGTCGGTAATGAGGGAGGTTATGCATTCATGGGGGCAGAGGTATATGGGAAATCTATGCACATGCCTCTCAATTTTGCTTTGAACATACAACTTCGCTAAAACTTAAAGTCCTTAATAAAAACAGAAAAACAAAAAGCACCCTGCTAGTTGCTACAGTTCTTTGTGGAGAATGAACATTAGGGAGGCAGAGGCAAGGAGATCAGCAGATATAAAACAACACATGATGCTTCCAAAGCTCAATACCTGAGTCATTTTCAGTTGGAAATATTTGCTGAGTTTTCCATATCCAGGCACAGGTCTAATGTGGGGAGGGACTTATCCTACTGCAGGATGCAGAAACACACCTCAGTGCTTTTTCCTATAGTATCTTTTTCTTTCCAAACTACACTGTGTAAAGAGAAGGGAAACTGGCTTTCTTTCTTTCTTAAATATACTTTTATTGGTGCATTATAGTCTCACATCATAATGTAGTTCAGAGTGATAGAGACATACATACAAATACCACTTGGTGAGCTTCCCCCTGGCACCCTCTCCACTCCCTCCCCTTCCCCATACATGATATTGAGATTGGCATTGATAATTTCACATATGTACATGATGTCAATGGAAGTGTTTCCTTCATTAATTTTCCCTCCTCCTCACCACCACCACCACCACCACCACCCCCTTCTAGACCCCCTCATTACTCCCCTGGGATTTTTCCTCCTTTATCTAAAAGTGCCTCTTTTATCCCAATTACTCCCTAGCTTCTACATATGAGAGAAAACATATGACCTTTCATTTTCTATGGACTGGCTAATCTCACTTAACATAATGTTCTCCATGTCCATCCATTTTCCTGCAAATGATGTAATTTTGATCTTCTTTATTGAGTGTGTTCTTCTTTATTCCATTGTGTGTATGTCCCATAATTTTGTAATCCATTCATATGTTGATGTACATCTAAGCTGGTTCCATGATTTGGCTATTGTGAATTGTGCTGCTATAAACATGAATATTCATGTATCACTATAATATTATGATTTCAATTCCTTTGGAAAGATACCCAGAAGTGGTATAGCTGAATTGTATGGTTGTTCCATTCCCAGTTTTCTGAGGAATCTCCACACAGATCTCCATGGTGGCTGCACTAATTTGCAATCCCACCAACAGTGCAGAAGAGTTCCCATTTCTCCACATCCTCACCAGCAGTTATTGTTGTTTGTATGCTTGATAATTGCCATTCTAATTGGGGTTAGATGGAACCTCAGTGTAGTTTTGATTTGCATCTCCCAGATTGCTAATGATGTTGAACATTTTTCATATATTTATTTGCCATTTGTACTTCTTTTTTTATTTTTTTTTCATGTTTATAGCTGCTTTATTTATAATCACCCAAACTCAAAAGCAACCAGATGTTTTCATTAGTTAGCTTTTTCAGTGCTGTAGTTTGATTGTCTATTTCTTGATTGGGTTGTGGGGTTTTTTTGGTGTTAAGTCTTTTAAGTTCTTTGTATATTCTAGATATTAGTCCTCTATCACAGGAGTAGCTGGTAAAGATCATCTCCCATTCTATAGGCTCTCTTTAGACTCTCAGTGGTTTCCTTTACTGCACAGAAACTTTTTAATCTAGTGCCATCCCCTTTATTAATTTTCATTCTAATTTCCTAAGCTTTGGGGGTCTTATTGAGGAAGCTTCTACCAGTGCTTCTATGTTTGTGTGGAGTGTTGGTCCTCTGCCCTCCTCTAGTAATTTCAAAGTCTCCGGTCTAATTTCCAGGTCTTTGATTCATCTTGAGTTGACTCTTGTTCAGGGTGAGAGGTTGGGATTTAATACGACTTTTCTACAAATGGATAATCAGTTTTTCCAACACCATTTGTTGAAAAGATTGTCTTTTCTCCAGTGTATGTTGTTGGCACTTTTGTCAATTGGCTCTATCACATCACCTCTCTAGCCTCAGTTTTCTTCTCTGTGAAGTAGGATTACTAATGGGTCCTTCTCTCAGGAAAGCTGGGGAGATTAAATGGGAAAACATAGGCAGAAGCACTCAGGAAATAACTTTTCTTCTCCTGGAGTTAGCACCTTTCAGGGATATGATACAAAGAGCAACTTTTGTCTTATGCATTCCAGACCAGAAGGTATCCTGTTCAGAAATGACCCTTCTGTTGATCACTCTTCCATGTCACACATGAAGGTAATGTGACTAGGGGAGGAGTCAGTTCAATTCAACCTACTTTATTCAAACAAGAAACTAGAACTAAGAGTGAAAAAAAGTCAAGTAAAGCAGTCATGGAAAAAGTTTGCCCAGCTCCATGCCAAATCAAACCACTGCGTCACACATACTCTGAGACAAAGCCACGAGGACGAACGTTTGTATAGCTGCACACTGTTTCAAAGTGCATTCCTCTCTGTAACACGCTGTGGGAATGCGATTTGGATGCTGAAGCAGATTTGGAGAGTTTGGATCTGCATGTAAAGAAAGGGCCAAAATGAAGTTTGGAGTAATAACTTTCACCTGACAGCCAGTGGAGGGGTTGACTTGGGTAAATGGTTTTTTAATTGACAGTTTTAGGCCCTGGCAACTGCAGTAGGAGTGGAGTCCAAATCCTTTGGAGGGACTGTAACTCTAAAAGCTGTGTTAATGCGATAGATTAAATGTACCAAAGCTGAGGCAGCTGGGCGGCAGACCCTTGGGCTGGGGGGTGCCTTTTTCTGGTTTCACAACTGTTTATTTTGATTGCTTTAAGTGTTGCAAAGCTCCATTGCCTTTCTTTCAAGTTTCTGGCCTACTTCTACCCATATTGCTGGTTCATTTGAGCTTCTATCCAGATTTTGATTCCTCACAAATCCTCTGCTAATCATGTGGTCAAAGATTTTGGGTGGTAAAGTCTGGTTACCCTGCACAGCCACGTGGTCAGGATTCTCCTTTTTCCATGTGTTTGTAGAACTTGCTCATACACATTTCCCCTGGAGTATCAGTTCATGCTGCATGGCCAACAACCACAAAAATCTCAGGGTTTCAGGGGTTGGTAGGTCAACTAAAGTTTGGCCAATTTTACCTGGGCTCAGCTGAGTGGTTATGCTTTAGAGTGTGGGATGTTGGGTTGGCTCTGGTATCAGGGTTGAGTTCAAGTGTGCTCCACATGTCCCTCATCCTACTGAAACCAGCACATACCTGGAGCCTGTCTTCAGGGCAAAGGGAAGAAGTTCAAGAGGAAAAACCCACTACATAGTCCAAGCCACTGTGCACATCACTTCTTCTAACACCACCCTGGCCAAAGGAGGTCACATGACCAAACTCAAAGTCAAGGGGCCGAGAAATATATTCCTCCTCTAGGGAGAGGAAGGCAAGTCACATGGCAAAGGGCATAGATATGTAATTCTAATACTAGCATGTGTGAAGAATTAGGGAGCAATGAATCATTCCATTAAACCTCCATGTCCTGGTCCTGGTCCTGGTCCTGGTCTTAGAGAGCAGTGGGATGAGGAGATATGGAGAAGCTGGGGCTCCCATAGGGCATTTTTATTTCATTTCCTCACCCTCCACCTGTCATTATCCTTGTTATGTTTTGAAAAAGAGCTATTTACTGTCCCCACACCAAGCTACATATAGCAGGTGCCATCAGGGTCTCCTCTATGTCTCTCAGATCTTTCACTCTGCACCAGATAAGTTTCACCTACCAATAGCTGGGGGATGTTTTTATTTATTTATTTTCAGAACTGGAAAAGGTTACTCGGCCTGCATGTGCAATTGGCCAGAGATGACAGGAATTAGCAACCACATTCTCAACAAATGTTTGTTCTGCCAGGAAAGTGCCCACCAAGCACTATGTGTAGCCCAGGACTCCTGTGGGGAAACCATTTCACTTCCAAGAGCTCCGCTATGGCACTGCAAAATTAAAGTGCTGAACCCAGTGGACTCCCAGGCTCCTTCCATTCTCAAACAGTCTATGGATCTGTGTATTCGGATATATATAGATTTATATATGCTGATATATAAACAGAAGGGCAAATGGAAGAAGCTCAAAGGGAGGTTTTTATATCACTTTTAGAATATATTCTTGGGCCAAAAAGGGAAACTGCTAAATGGTGTTAAGAGTGGGAAGGTCATTCAACGGAAGCATGGCAGTTTCCTGCAAGATATTATGAAATTTTTCCCAGACTCTGGTTGTTAGTCAGAATCATGAAGAAGAATAAAACTGATAATTAACTCACCAAATATTTATTCAGTGCCCAGTATTAGCCACAAGCTGTTCCAGACAGCGAGAACATGACATTAAACAAACACACACATTCTCTAACCTCTTGGAGCTTATCATCGTCTCAAATCTCAGTTTCACTGAATTGGGGTCACTTTGCCACACATCAAGCCCAAATCCACCCTTTCTGAGGTGTGCAAAGTGAATCTGTTGTATTCATGCCTTTCCTTAGTTCATCATTTAATCCTACAACCTGCTTGGAGCATGATGCTAAGTTCCTAATACTGCCCGTGTGTTGGCTAAGCATGGGAGGAAAAGCCACCCTCACAAATGTTCTGGGGAGGGCAGTTGAGTTGTGTCAAAAACGGCTGTGTTCAGTTGTGTTCTGGGGGCCAGGGGGGTCCTGTCATTCTGTTGTACACAATGGTTGTTCAATGCAAGAGGAGAGAAATGTAGAGACTGTGATGCCTATCTACTTGGCTAGTCAGTGCCCTTCAGAATGTAAGGAAATATTTAACAAGGGAGTTAAGGTTTGAGAAATTCTGAAGACAAGGCAGATCAGCAGGGGAGGGAGTGAGCGGGGACAGAGAAAGATTAAAATATCAAAAAGGAAATCAGTGAATTTGAAACCTTGGACCTGGAAACAATTAGAGGTCAGCTAGCAACTGTCAAGAATCAATATAAGAAAGATGTAATTTTTAATAACTTAGAAATAAAAATGTGCTGTTAGCATGCTAGGAACTGGGGGTGGGTGAAGAGAATTGAGGAAAAGTGTGGTATGTTAGCAATTATTGCAGATGCCAGGGCCAACTTAAAAGAGTCACTCTCACCTTCTCACTGCAGCTTGAGGGTTGGGTTTCCACCTCCAGGCAGCGCCCACCAGCCTGGCATCCCCAGGTCACAGCCAGCTTCCTACTGCTCACCTAGTTCAAAACACAACATATCCAGGATTCTTCTACATGCCATCAGTCCACACATAGATGTTTCTCCACCCTCTTCTCCAAAGAAGTTGAGGCTATGGGAAACTTCTTATTAAAGAACCTTTGGTTTTTAAATAAGCAAATGTTTTACCTAGCCATTTACTTATGCTCTTAATGGATATCATTAAATGTTAAAAAGCTTCCAGGGGCAGCAAAAGTGGTTGAAGCAAAGCCTTTCACATTTGGCAAGCTTTTTAAGATGTCATCAAGATAGGAAGGTGGAGCCAACTTAGAAAACATCTTTTCATAAGAGTTGAGGATGAGCACAACTTGAAGATCACTTTAGAGGTGCACACTTCTCCAAAGAAAAAACAAAACCTGTCTTAAAAACCACAGCACACAAGCAGACAGGAGGAGCCCTGAAAAAGTTAGAATAGCATTTTTTAATATGTACTCTTTGAAATATTAAATTCTGAGTGACTTAATAGGTATCACTTAAAAAATATAAGCAAATAAAATAGGTCCCAATGTCAAATAAGTTTGCAAAATGCTGGGTTACACAAAGTTAAACGTATTCTTTTGTTGCAAGACCTTTGAGATCCTTTATCGGATCGGATGGGATTGTGAATCTCAGAGTTTGGGGTGGGAGGGGGGTGACTATTGTACCACTGTAAAGTTATATCACCATGGGATCATTTCTTGGTTGATCATCTTGCCTAATTTGGATACTGGTTGGCTTAGGTTTTTCTCTTTAACTCAGCGGGTGTCGATATCTTAAGTACATTGCAATTCAATGATAATTGCAGAATGCAGCTCTGGCACTCTTTTCAAATTTCATTTCTTCTGATAAGATTTATGGGATAAAAGTAAGTCTAATGCTTCTTGTATTTGAAGCCCTCTGATGCTCAGAAATGGATGCATTTCATTGTGGTCTGATTAACTTGACCCCATTCTGGATCCCAGGTGAGCATCAGACCAGTCTCAATGCCCATCTCATCTGATCTTGGACTACAAGTCATTGTTCCCTGCAGCTAAAAGTTATTAGAGCTGAAAAGGGCCAGAGAGATCACTACTCCCAGCAACTTCCATTTACAGCCAAGGAAATTGAGGCCCAGAGATGGGAAAGAACTGTCCTAAAAGCTACACAGCCACTTTTCCTAGAAGCCAAGCCTTGCATAGCCCACCCAGAGGACTAAATCGTGCTCCCCCTCCCTGCACTTCTCAGGCATAAAGAACTTCACATTTCCTCCACCCTCACATCCCACTCAGCTCTTTGGGAGTCTAAAGCAATTCGAATGAGCTTCCATGTGCCCTGTCACAGACTGGAGCACATTAAGGGCAGGAAATTAGGCAGGGGCATGTTTGTAGATCCGGTGCCGATTACTCTTCCACTCAGATTGTGCATCCACCAATACGGAATGGATTTATCTCTAATTTATTAAAGGTCGGTCAGCATGGATTGATAAAGGAAAGGCCATGTCTGATAAATTCACCTAAATTGAATTCTTGGGCCACATTACCAAAACAGCAGACATAATTTATCTGGATTTCAGGAAAGCATTTAGTGCTGTACCATATAACAGATGCATTTACTAAGACAAGGAACCATGCGACAGTTAAGTGTCAGGTGGTGATTCTGGAAACAGGTTTAAAATGGCCCAGAACCCAACTCTGGGTGCACCAACAGGAGACACTTAAGAGTACAGACAGAGGGGTCATTATCTCAAATTCCTTGACCCTAATTATAATTTAATTTCCACAATGGTCATATCTCTTGAGAGCAAACTTGGGATGAAGGGGACAGTTTTAAAAGGAACAGACTGAAAACAAGTACTGAATTTCTTTTTTCAATCAGCCTGGCTCAGCGAGAGATGAATGAGTTATTCTTCCACCAAATGAACACAAATAAACAAAAGAGCAAAGGAATCCAAAGGCTTCTGTCCAACAAAGGAATGTGACGAAGGAGCCTGAACGGGACAGAGATGAGAGGCAGTGGGCTTCACTGATATTCCAGACTTGGAGAGTCTCAGTGGATACGATGAAAGCAAGAGAAATGGCATTTAGGGTTCCTGAGATATAAATAGGCTCAAATAATTACATAACTGTGATTCATTAATATCCTTGCTATGGCCTCAAAAGCCACAAGCTCCAAACTCTGGTTTGAATTTACCTTTTCTTAAAGTCAAGATTTATGCATCAGCTTTACATCTCTATCCAGACAATGTGGAATGGATTTCTCTTTAATTCATTAAAGGTCAGTCAGCATGAATTGATAAAGGGAAACCCATGTCTGATATATTTGCTTAAATTGAATATTTCCTCTGGGCTACTGCAAAGGTGACCTAAGGTGATCGTCATCAAGCATTCACCCAGGCAGTATGAGACCGAGGGCTGCTTGAGAATCCAAGAACAGAGCCACAGCTGAATGCAGGCACATCCTCTTGTACAGGAGCAAGCTCCAAAAAAATGTCCTGCTAAATCACCCTTCTTTTCTTCCTTTTCTTTTTTCTCTTTATTTTTTCTTTTTCACTCCCTCTTACTTCTTTCTTTTTTCTCTCTTGCTTTCTTTTCCTTTCTATTCCTGTCCTCTCCTGAGCTCACAATTGAGGAACAACAGTATTTGATCATATTGGTTTCTCAGCCTTCCGATAGTGCTCAGAAATGTCTCCAAACCATGATTAGTGATTTGAGAACTACTCCCTTGATCCAACCACACATCTCATCAAAACTCATACTAGGCAGACAGAAAGCCCTTTGTTCACAAACATGGTGCTGTCCTTTCTTCTCCCTTTCTAATGGTCTACCTCCAGCTTCTACACTCAAGATGATTGACAGCAGTGATGTCCACTCATAGTGTCTCCTTTCAAATGCACTAAGTAGCTTTTTTCAATTCTCTAATAGCAATCTTACAAAAAAGCAAGCTTCCTAGAATGTCTCTTAACAAAATATAGGACATGAAGACTGGACTGGAAACAGTCCTATATTTTGTTCATTTCCTTCATCATAATTACATAAATTACCTCCTGGGGCTGGAAACACCAATCTTTATATCTCCATATAGATATAGATATAGATATCTAGATATAGATATCTCCAAAAAGATAGATATATATCTCTATATTTGGAGATATCTCCAAATATATCTCCAAATCTATATGTGGACAGATGAAGAAAACACTATCAGTAAGAAAGTGGCTACATGAATCATCAGTACATGTCTACAGGGTTGTCCAGGTTCCCTGGCCTCTGCAAGTGTGCACAGCAGATCTCAATGGGACCTGTACTACACATGACTATTAAATGGGTCACTGGGTACCATTGTGCCCACCATACTGACAGTGAGACTGAGCACCAAGAAGGTGACATATCCAAGTTCATACAAGCCATTCAGAAATGGAGCTGAGGAAACTCAATTCTGGGCGATAGCCACATTAGCCAAATGGATCACTGGGTAAGATTACAACCTGGCCTTTCTCCAGAGGAATATTGCTATTGAGAAATCTTGAATCTGATTTAGAATAGAGCCTCCTGAGTCCTCCCTGCAAACCTGTACCTAATACAGCTCTTCAGCTGCAGATAAAGAATAAACATGGAGAAAGGGACGGAGGAATTTTGTGACTCCTTGTCTTCTGGTCCTTCTTGATTCCGTCACAAATTTTCGACATTACATGTGAGGTTGTTTTGACCTGATAGGTTCGTGTCTTCTTGGGTTGTGAATGCAATTATTATTATTGTTATTATTTTAATTTAACATGGGAAGCAAGGATGACAAGGCATTTACTGCAATGATTCAGTGGAGATGTTGGGTAAGGCATTTGTAGGACCATAAACTAGCTTCCCAGTGCCATTTGAAACACAGCCAATTCACTTATCATTGACATGTTCCTTAAGAACAAAGCCTCTCCTCTCCCCTTTGCCTGTCATCTTGCCAAAAGCATTATATTGCCATGGCCAGCAACAAGATGGGATAGGATAAAAGTGTACATTAATTGTATTTTGAAGCCTGTCATAAATTTACCACAGTGAATCTGTATGGGGAGATTAAACAGCATTTAAAAACATTTTCCAAAAAATTACTTGAGTATAAAATAGTGGTTTGCATAGGACAGAAATAAGATGACACAGGATGACTCTGATTTATATTTGTTTCATGGAGGGTCACTGCTTCTCAGAGGAAGGAGTGAAGTCTTCATTCCATACAACTCTCCACAGACATGTGTTCAAAACATTGCTCTCAGTGTCCATTCACTGACTAATACCATTATATGACGGACCATGTCATGAATCATCAAACCATTTCAAGGGCACCCAAGGAATGTAGCCAATATTGGGGTTTGAAGAAAGAAGTGACAATTATTTAACAAAGAAGAGACTGAAAATATGTAAGAAAATTCCAAATATAGGAGCTAAGAGTTAAATACATTTAAAATGACCATGAAGTTTATCGTCCAAACTTAGATACTTTTGAGAGATAAGGGAAGTACTATAAATATTATGTCAGGACAAGAGGCATAAACTGGAACCATCCTCTCAATTTAGGATGTATAGCATCCTAAGCTCAGTGGTTTTTTGGCAAAGACACAATGCTGCAAAGAAAATATATCTGTTGGAAGCTTAAATTAATGACAAGGTCAGAAAGAGGTACTATATTCATTTTTTAGGGTTGGCCTAAAAAATACCACACACTGGGTGTCTTCAACAACAGAAATTTATTTTCTAACAATTCTAGAGGATAGGACTCTAAGATCAAGGCATCAACAGGGTTGATTTCTTTTGAGCCCTCTCTCCTGGAACTGCAGGTTACTATCCTCAGCCTTCACATGGTCTTCTCAGTATCCCTGTCACAGTATCCCAACCTCCTTTACTTGTAAGGACACCAGCCACATTGGATTAGGGCTCACCCTCGTGAGACACTTTTATTACCGCTTAAAAAACCTTATCTCCAAATACAGTTACATTGTGGGATATCAACATGTAAATTTTGAGGAAACACCATTCAACCCCTAACAAGTACTGATTCCTAAAAAGAGACCAGTATTTATAAGGGCAGTTCAGGCATTCAAAAATGGCTAGGCCCTTCGAAAATAAGACCAAGAATTCCAGGATTCTGACATCCTCAAACTCACCAGGTAAATGTCATTTGAAGCTGTGGTCACATGCCAGAATAGCAAGAGCAAAGTTACACAATTAAGAGTGCAAGTGAGCCGGGCATGGTGGTGCACGCCTGTAATCCCAGTGCATGGGAGGCTGAGACAGGAGGATAACAGGTTCAAGACCAGCCTTCGCAACTTAGCGAGACCCTGTTTCAAAATAAAAAATAAAATAGGGCTTGGGGTGTAGCTCAGAGGTAGAATACCCCTTAGTTCAATCCCTGGTACCAAAGGGGGGGAAAAGAATAGAAATGATGTTTAAAATGTTTAACTGAGATGTTTGAGGCATCTTATAGAGCTCAGTGGTACCGACAAAGCAGAAGGAAAATTAGCCATGGAGCTTGAGCAGGGTGTGAAAATTTTTCTTTTTTTGGCTTTTTAGTACTAAGAATTGAACCCAGGGGCATTCTACCTCTGAACTATACCCTGGCCCTTTTTATTTTTTATTTTGAAGCAGGGTCTCACTAAGTTGCTGTGTTCCTAAGTTGCTCAGGCTGGCCTGCAACCCTCCTATCTCAGCCTCCCAATTATTGGGCTTACAAGGCATGTGTCACCATGCTCAGCCAGTATTATAATGTTTTAACAAGTACGGCTATACCTGTGAATAGCAGCTGTCAGCCACTGCAACTAGAAAAGAGAGTTGAATCTTGTCACTTCTGAGTTATGTATCAATTATACATATTGTCTAACAATGTTATCTCTTCAGGCTCTTACTTTCTAATCTGTGTGCAAACTGCATGTCCATAAGGATTAGGTACATGAAGTTCCAAGGTAATGACATTGCTATACTAGTAGTTTTTCCTAAAGTTCATTGGCACAAAAGGCCTACCTTCCAAGGGGCAGGATGGTATCAATTTCCTCTTGCTTGCTTGCTTTCCTTTTCCCTTCCCCTTCCTGCCACTCAAAAATTATCTGGGAGGGTAATGGAGGTCTTTCTCACATAATCAAAACCACTACTTTTATCTTGACACTGTGAGGTTAGCTTTGAAACTGACCAGTCGATGCTTTGAGAATAAAAATTCATAAAGGCTTCCATAGACCAGGAAGACTTTCCAATCTCATTCAAGAAACAAGATCCTCTTACATGGACAAATAAAATATCTTAATAAGCAACAAATTGTGCGCTAACCATTTACTTGTATGTGTCTAACTTCAACTGTGCTCAATTCCCTGGGTTTCCCATCATGTGAGCTGGCCATTTGATTTTTCAAATTTAAAAGGAAAAATCAAGTAGCAGGCAAAGTAAAGGCCATGGTATTATAGGCTAGCTGAATTTGTTGAATAGTAAAATGTCAGCAACACCTAGACAGCAGCTCACCTAGACAATATTTTCATCATTTCAAGTTGTAGTTCCCAGAAAATGATGGTAGCCTATTCACCATTTCTACCATAATCTAAAATAATTAGAAATGGACACACACAAAAAATGAGAAGAAAGTGTTCCTGAAATACCACATTTTTAGCAAAGTGATACAATTTTTTACTTTTTACAACATTAAAATAAAATCACAGTGGGCCACACCTGTAATTCCAAGCTACTTGGGAGGCTGAAGCAGGAGGATCACAAATTCAAGACCAGCGTAGGCAATTTAGGGAGAACCTGTCTCAAAATATAATTTTTTTTTTTTTTGCGGTACCAGGGATTGAACGCAGGGGCGTTCTACCTCCGCGCTACGCCCCCGGCCCTATTTTTTATACTTTATTTTGAAACCGGGTCTCACGAAGTTGCAGAGGGCCTCACTAAGGAGGGGGGGGGAGAGACAGAGGGAGAGAGAGCGAGAGAGCTGAGGCTGGCCACGAACCCGGATCCTCCGGTCTCCGCCTCCCAAAGTACTGGGATTATAAGCGTGCACCACCACGCCCGGCTTCAAAATATAATTAAAAGGGCTGAGGATATAACCAAGTGATAGAGCACCCCTGGGATCAGTTCCTAGTAAAAAAGAAAAGGAAAAATATCACAGTCTTCCTCTGTGGAGACAAGAGGATAAACAAATGACTTTCAAAAGTCCAATCCAGCTTTGGATCATGAGAATGAAAAGCTTGAAGACAATATAAAAGTCTAACCTTCTGTGTGAGGCTTTATGGACAAGGAATGGGTATCAGTTATTTTTTTAATTTTTATATACTTTCATTGGTTCATTACAGTCTTACCTTATAATGTAGTTCATAGTGATAGTGACATACAAGCACACAGCATTGATGGGCTTTCTCTAATTTTCTTTCCTGGATTTATTGTTAAACCATTTGCAGAGAAATTTGGGGAAGTCCTGGAACAGGAGATCATTTTATGTAGTAAATAACTCCAGTCATAAGCCTGACATACATTTCACCCCTGCAGACAGAGGGACTGGGAAACCCACCTAGCAAAAAGAGGATTATGTTGTATTGGAACTAAATCTCAGAAGAAAATATTGCTAAGTGGATCTTTATATTTTGTCTCTAATATGGAGGATGGAAAGAGGGGAAGATAATGACCACCAGCAGTGGATAGGAAAATGTAACTAAACATGGCAGCTCCAAAAAGATAGATGGGATGTGGAATCCCAGAGTGCTCAGATTCACTTTAGAGTTTACAGGTGATGATTCCCTTTGATTCATGGACATAGATCTTAAGGGCAAAAGAACTTAGCTAGAAATGGGATGCAAACAGAAAGAACGTCTTCTCCAGCTGGGAAAACAAAAGATGTTTGGGATGATGTTGATGAAAGCTTTTTTAAAGTGGGAGGTACAGAGAGAGTGTAGGAGGAAGGCAGCTGGAGCTTGTCCAGGTCGGCTAATGATGCATGGAGCTGCTGACACAGCAGTTCATCCAGCCAGTGCAAGAGCGAGCTGCCTTGGGGACCTGCCCAGGGGTTGGACCCAAAGAGTCCGGGGCAGGGACACCTTCACCACTTGGTTTATAAGACTTCTTTCTTTTTCTTGAGCTCTAATTTAAATGCTTACCACTGAGACATACTTAACTAAAACTCAGCTTAATTTTTCCCTTTTCAGACTTCATCTCCCTTAGCAGGTGTTTGGTTTCTAAGATCAGAAACAGACCAGGGATAAGATGTTAGCCTGGGTTACAAAATGAAATGAAATGCCTCCACTTTTTCATCCTCTTTTACTAAAATACCTAGTGCTTTGCTCCTGAGGCTGAGAAAACACAATATGGGTACAAATACTCACCCTCCTGGTGATTAGTTACCCATCCCAGAGACCCAAGGAACTGTGGGTCTTGGTGATTGTGTCTGCCAAATTGTGAGGTTGTGTCTGTGTATTCTCAAATGTGAAACTGTGCATGATGAAATATTGCATGTTAGTTTCTCTTTTCTTCGTGGTGTTTTTCCAGTCGGGGCAAGATGACATGCACCGCAAAGTCAGCATATGTGATAATCTTTGAATTTACAAATACAAATCCCAGATTCCATATCACCTCCTTCCTGTTATCATGGTGTCTAACCCCTTTGTACCAAATTTCAGGAGGGGAACTCACTACCTCTTGAAGTGTTCCATTCCATCTTCAGATGTTGGCACGAGATAGACTACATTTGACAAAGAGTCTTTCCTGGTGAAAGTAGTAAGGCTGATGTGTTGCCATCTGAAGCCCGTGCTCACTTAAGCCCATGCTGCAGAAGCTGCCTTCTATTTATAATCCACATGGACAGCAAAGCTCTTCCCATGCTCTCAGGTCTCTCAGAGGAATAACTCACATGCACTAGTGTTTGGCCTCATTTTGGTGGTAAAGCGTTGCCTCTAGTTCAGTGAACTGAGTTTAGACCTTTTGAAGAATTTCCTCATATAAAGGTTTTTACACATTGGAAAACTTACTCTGGGGAGGAATTCAGTGCAGGAAATGTCCTCCTCTAAATATCTTCTGACATTTTACCGATGCTTCTGTGAGAGTGCTATGAACAATGCATTAGTTGTTCTTCCTTCCATTCAATCTGGTGCTTCCCAAACGGTGGTGAGGTGGTCTTAGAGATTAGCCCATTTCTGGGATCTGCAAACTGTGGCCCCTGGACCAACTCTGTTCCATTGCCTGTTTTTACAAGACCCTGTGAGCTAAGAATGATTTTTACATTTGTTAGTGCTTGAAAAAAATCAATAGGATAATAATCTGTGACAAATGAAATTTAAAATTCAATGTCCATAAATAAAACCTTCTTGGAAAACAGCCATGTTCATCCATGTATGTGTTGTCTATGGATGATTTTATGTTATCAGAGCAGAGTTGAGCTGCTGTAACAGAGACCATATGGTCCACAAAGCCAAAAATGTTTTCTATCTTGACTTTAGTGGAAAAATTTGCTCATCTCTGATGTGTGTCCTCCCCAAGGATTCCTGATCATAATGCCTTGAGTTCAAGAATAGTCACTTTGTTAGCCTGGACTATATACTCAGTTCATTGTTTACAACGCTTCTTATAGTGCCCAAAGTATACTAGATTTTCAATAAAGAATGAGATATTAGATCTCATACTAGATTCTTGATGAATAAATAAAACCAATCATTTAATTATAAGAATAAGATAATAGGAGCTCTGAAGATGAAATGCCAGTGGTACATCTCATTAGAAGTAGTATAGCACAGAGAAGATTTTCTTGATGAACATGAACAGTTTTCATGAAGACATATGCCCTAAAGTCTGCATGAGATCTGAAACTCAACAACCTGAGCACTGGTTCTAGACTCTGGCTTATATTACAGAGCAAAATCTTCTGATGCCAATAACAAGACCAGCCTCCCTACCTTTTAAGTCCATTCTTCTTGATTATAAGCAGCCACTGACTAAAGATATCAACTAGGGAGATTTCTTAAACCCTGGAGCAAGGGTTTGGTTAAAAACAGCTTGGAAAGTAGTTAATTCCTTAACTATCACCCACCCCTAGCATATAGCATCCAAAGCAAATCCATTACTTTCCATTGCATAGAAGAAAAGAACCTCTCTGTGTTTCTTGTTGGGTGGGTCATCTTTGCCAAACACCATCACCCCACTTAAAGCTAATACGAAGGAAGGGTGGGAAGGGGATAGATTTCAGTTTGTTTGTTATTCTCTAGTTATCCTATTTCAAAATATCTGCTTCTGATTTCAGAGCATTTAGGGTCTTCAAAACCCTATGGAAGGTGGACAAAAAGAGGGAGGGATGGATAGAGGAAGACAGCACGTTTTGGTTGCTCCAAGACTGAGAACACAAGATTGCTTCTTGTCAAGAAAAGAAAAGCAGTCAGAACTCAACAGAAAAAAGACAGTCGAAACATGGAATTGGACACGGCACAGAGAGCAGGGGACTGAAAAGAGCTCCATGGGTTTCATCTGGTGAGTGGAGAGTGGAGGCAGCGCCATCCTGGCAAGCCTGCACTGGGGCTAGTGTCTACTGGGACCCAGTGAGTCTCAGAGACCAACTCCAGCAAAGAAGAAGCAGAATCTTGTAGATTCAGTTATTGTAGAAAACCATCATCAAATGCAATTACATTCTTCTCTCCATACTCACATACCTCAAGACAAAACACCACAGGCTGCCCTGCCAAATCGCCCAGAGAACTCGTGCAGCTGTAGCTGAACTCCGACCAAGAAATGACAGGATCTTCCTGCTGGGAACCCAGTGGCTACAACCCACCTCATCAAGATCACTGTGAATCTCCAGACAACCTAGCCAAACCGCCCAGCGAACTTCTGTGGATGAAGCTGAACTTGTCCCTTCCTGTAGGAGCCTGAGCTGCACTCAAGACCATGAGTTTACAAACCGTCCCAGAAGGAGCCTGCATGGCTACAGGGACTTGCATGGCAATGAACAAATCCATGGAGTCTGTGAATTTGCAAATCATCCCTGCGGTGGTGGGGGAGGGGAATACAATCAGACACAGAAGAAATGTGAATTAGAAGACAGTCGCTAGGAACACTTGGGCAGGCAGGACCTAGGGTCGGCAATTTGCCAGACCCCTGCAGGATCTCCAGCAATCACCACAGGACCACCAGCAGTGTTGTATGTGGGGTAAAATAACTCAGCCAACCATGCTGTAGGCTCAGAAGGCTATAAACTTATGCATGGTGGTATTTGGGCACCACATGCACCAACACCAGAAACCAACAAGATCTCATGAGATCACAGCTACCCAGAAAAGCAGTGGTGTCCATGGAGCTAAATAACTGAGACACCCAAGTCCGAGGCTCAGAACAGTACAATCTCTCCCTGCTTGAGCTTGGTCCCTGAAAGCAGGGAGGCCAGGGACCAGCAAGGGCTCATGTGATCACAGCTACAGGCTGGGAACACAACAGTCTTCTCCACCAGCAGAGTTTGGGCCTAGTGAACATGCATGTCCATGACTGATAGGGCTCCACATGATTGCAGCCAGCAGATCAGCGGTGGTGTCCCTGGGCCATCAAAGCTCAGCCAGCTAGTAGGCCACAAGCTCAGAACATAATAATCTCTGGCCCTGCTAAGCTTTTGCCCAGTGACCACAGAGGCTAAAGGTCTGTGCTCTGCAGGGTTTCATGGGTTTTCAACCAGCAGAGCAGTGATGGTGTCTGTGGGGCATTAAATCCCAACCAGCAGGTCAAAGGCTCTGAGAGAAACATCATAGTCTCTGGCTCTACTGAGTTTGGACCTGGAGAGCATGATGGCCTGCAGTCAATCAGACTCCTGTTTGCCTGCACTGACTAAGAAAAATATCTTTTTAAAGAGGTTTTGGGGGCCAAATGCAAAAGTCTGATTATATGAGACAAATTTATTGAGGCAAATATCTACCTCCAGCATAGGCCTTATTATAAAGGGACAATAAATAGACTTAGGACTCTCACACAAAGAGGAAGAGGATGCTAAGACAACAGAAATACAAACCCAACCATTCTAAAAACATGAGAATGAAGACCAACGAGGAAAAAATAAACTCCCAGAAGTCAACAACAAGGGAGATCACCAATACTGAACTTGCAAAAAATGCCAGAAGGAGAATTCAGAATTTTGATTTTCAATATGATCAAAGGTGTCAGAAATGAAATCAGAGAAAATGTACAGATATAAAAGAACATATGAATAGAGAGATCAGGGCCCTAAGGAAACAAAAAAACAAAAAGAGACTTTGAATGAAATGAAGGAGATAATAAATGAATTAAAGACCTCAATAGAAACCACTAACATAGAGGCCAAGGAAAGAATCATAAATGCATCAAGAAAAAAAGAAAGGGTGACATTTAGGGGCAAAACAATAAGAATCACTCCAGACTTCTCAACCCAAGTCATGAAAGCCAGGAAGGATTGATATGATATACTCCAAATCCTGAAAGAAAACAACTTCCAACCAAGACTGCTATGTCCAGCAAAGATATACAAAAATGATGGAGAAATAAAAACCTTTTAAAAGACTTTACACTAGAAAAACAAATAACTTAACCAAGAAATGGACAATTGAACTAACTAGATACTTCACAAAAGAAGAAATACAAATGGCCAATAAATACATAAGAAAATGTTCAACATCATTAGTAATCAGGGAGATGCAAATCAAAACTACAATGAGATTCCATCTAACCCCAATTAGAATGGCAACCATCAAGATGTCAAACAGCAATAAATGCTGGTGAGGATGTGGAGAAATCGGAACTCTTCTACAATGTTGGTAGGATTGAAAATTAGTGCAGGTGCTATGGAGATCAGTGTGGAAATTCCTCAGAAAATTTGAGAATGGATCCACCATATGATCCAGCTATCCCACTCCTGGGTATCATTCCAAAGGACTGAAGTCAGAATATTATAGTAATATATGCATATCCATGTTTATAGCAGCACAATTCACAATAGCCAAATTATGGAACCAACCTACATGTCCATCAATGGATGAATGAATTGCAAAATTATGGGATATGCACACAATGGAATTCTACTCAGCAATCAAGAAGAACAAAATAATGTCAATTGCAGGAAAATGGATGGACCTGGAGAATATTATTTTAAATGAGATTAACCAGTTACAGAAAGTGAAGGATCATATGTTTTCTCTCATATGCAGAAGATAGAGAGTAATCAGAATGCCAGGGGACTTCGGGTAATTGAAGAGAAAGTCCAGTGGAGCCAGGGAGGTGGTCAAGGGGAAGGGGTGGGGGAGAGGGAGAATCAATGAAGGAATCACTTCCATTGACATTATGTACATATATGATAATACCAATGCCAATCTCAGTATCCTGTAGTGGGAGTGGTGAGTAGGGAGGGAGCTGGGGAAAGCCTACCAATTTCTGTGTGTATGTATGTCACTACCACTATGAACTACATTATGATGTGAGACTATAATGCACCAATAAAAGTATATAAAATAAATAAAAACCCTATGGAAGATCGCATAAGTTGAAGCTATCCCTACCCAATAGAGAGCTAACATGTACCATATCTTAGGAAGATCCAGGCATTCCTGCACAGAAGCCAGCCAGTCTGAAAAAGAGAATGGTAAGTAGAAACCTAGAGATATTCCAGAAAGAGAAAAAAATATGTCATCCCCCAAATAGGATACAGCCTATAGTTTGAGTGCATTTTCAAGGACTCAGAATGAGAAAACTCATGTTCAGCTATAAACTAGGGCAGTGTCATAAACTCATCCAATCACTTACTCAGTGTTCTAGCACCTTCTCTATGAAGGCTTCTTTGATTTATTGGTTAGACTGAGTCCCTGCCTCTTTGTTATTCTCTTAGTTCTTCATCCTTGGGTTGTGTAGCTTGCTTGGTTTCCTTCCCATTTTAAGGATATAGACATAAAGTATTTGCTCCTTAGTGGCTTGCTTTTACCTCTAGAGGGAGTACAAACCCTCAAACCCTGGAGAGGAAGAGTGTTGTGATGTGTGGGCCAACAATACAAACTGGACCAAGGTATCTAGTATGGAGTATTTGTTGGGAGGAGTGATAGGGTTCCAAGCTCGTACTCCTGCCTGGAGTACCCATTTCAGTCTCTCTCTCCTTTTAGGATATCCCTTGTCCTCTTAGTTTTCTTAGAAAACTTCCTTTTAAAAATTGCTTATACTATGCCCATGTATGAAGGTATCACTACCAATCTCACCTTTAAGCCCAGGGAAGGGTGGGTAGTGGGGTGGGATCTGAAGGGAAACACATCAAGACCTGTGTGCATGTTTGTTTGACTTTGAACCTCACTAAGTTGTATAATTCCAAAGCACCAATAAAATATTAAGAGATTGCTTTGCTCTTTTCTTTCTCTTCCTGCCTATGTAGCAGCTGTGGTAATCAAAGCAAAGTACTCACAGATCAGATCTGAACTGGTTAATGATGAAAGGGAGCCAAATAGTTTTTTTTATAAAAGTTCTAATTAGTCATATGTGACAAGAGAAATACTGAGTTAGTAATGTTCAGAGACTCAATCCCCAAATATAAGGATTGAAAATGCTTTTATCAGCTGAGTTTTCAAAGCCTCCTGTCTACTTGTAAAGAAGGAAGCTTCTTTCTTCTTGGAACCAAAGCCAAGCTGACCTATGTAATGAGGCACCATCCAGGTAGGTACAGGAGTGGGGGCAGGGAGAGTAGGCTGGAGGGAGACTCTGGAGCAGCTGCATGTAGAAGAAAAACATATGGGAGAGGAAAGGGGATTCTAACACAGGTATCTGTGGATCCTCTTTAATGTTCATTGGAAAATAAGGACTAGAAATCCCTTTCATTTACTCTTGACTTTGAATTTGTGTCTGAGATACAACAGTGTTTTGAGACTGAACTACATGAATTTCCAGGTTAATTTAAGCCATAAAAAATGTTAATTTGTCTGTTCAATCCCTCTTGTGAATTTCCTTTGAAACCCATAGAAGGTGGCTGGCTGAGCACTTCCAGGTTTGAGAGGCCTGTCTCACTGGTCATGAAGAGTATCTGGCATGGTTCAGCAGATCAGAGCAAATGTTAGGTGTGAGGGATGAGGAGCTGGATGCAGGTCCCCTTGGAAACATTATGCTGCACCAACAGCTGGACCTGTTGGGGCAAATTTCCAGGCAGAGGCAAGACTGCTGCACTAGAGGGTCTGGAATAAGTTATCTGGTGTTGGCAGGGATATTCATTCATTCTGGAACCGAAACATGTCTTTTCCTAAACAAAGTTCCAGAGAAATATCTGGGAGACTTTAAAAGATGGAGTCTGTTATTCACAGGGATTCTCCACTGATGAGTGTACCTGGTTGAATGGTTAGATGACAGCTCACAAAACTCATCAGTGTTCTGGTCTTGGTATTAATAGGGGCTTAGCTATAGATTCAGGACAATGTTACCTGAAAGCAATTGGTCTTGTGGATTGCATGGTATTTGCTTTCTCAATTTTCCTTTTTTTCTTTAACTTACCATAGATCCCTAGGACTACAGGATGAACCATGACTTCAGAAGGAACAGATGGGCTCTGCTTTAACAGGAAAGAAGTATTTCCAGGAAGAGAGGTCTGTGCTGCCATTGGTGTAGGAAAGCTTATGGAGGCAACATAGTTTGGCTGATAGGGGCCTGGACCCCAGGACCACCAAGGTTTGATTCTGAGCATCACCATTGACTAGTGGGCTGATGTGGGCAGAATCCTTTAACCTCTCTCTATCTCAATGTCTTCATCTGTAGAATAAATTGTATATACTTCATGGGTTTTTGTAGGAATTAAATTAAATCAGTTTGTATCTGGAAAGTAACTAGAATCTAAATTCCTGGCATGTAGTGAATACTCACTGTGATAGTCAGTCTAGGTTGTCAACTTGACCTGATCATGACACACCCAAGATTATGTGATTTTGGGTGTGTAACAGCAGATTAAACAGAAAGCCCTGCCCTGAATGTAGGCAGCAGGATTCTGATAGGTGCGGACTTAGATAAAAGAGGGAGAAGCCGCGTAGAGTGTGTGCGACTCTCCGAGGAAAACGCATCTGCTCTCGCCTGAGATCGTCGGCCGCCAGCTTCGCCTTTCTCTGAAGAGCTTCTTGATCTTCTCGGCCTCCCGCTCTTGGAACTGAAACTTCACCATCGTTTCTCCGAAGAGCTTCCTGATCTTCACGTCTTGGACTGGGACTGAATTAGTGGTTGCTCCGATCCTAAGACTCCAGCTCTTAGACCGTTCGATCAGCTACTGGTTCCTCTGTCTCTCCACGTGCAGTCAGAACCTGGGACTACATTGCTTCAAACTGTAAGCCCATCTGATAAATCCTTTTTTTCAAATATACTCATTCTGTGTGTTCTGTTAATCTAGAGAACCCTGTTCAATACACTCACTAAATATTATCTGCTACTATGTCACATGCTTCAGGAAATCAAAAGCTGAGAAAAGATAAAATTTGAAGATTGAATATATTATTCTACTGGAAAATGTATTTTAATTTTACAAATATTTTGGATAAAAATATAAATTTTTTAACATACATGTTGGAAATGAACCTAAATTTGACTTATAAGAAAAATATATTTATGTTTTGATATATTAACTATATTTTAGAATCCACCAAAAAATTATAATGCCTAATGATATTCTAGTTTCACTGATTATAGCAGAATTCATATAAGCAAGAGTGAGACAAAAGTGTGCTCACAATATTGTGTGCAGGAATTTTCTGACACTTGTGGAAATGGACACATATCTGAGCCTGGAGCCTGGCTGTCCTTCAGTTAATCCATAAAAGGACAGAATGTTGACTACAACAAGACTGTCCTAACTCCAGGACAGTAGTTCCCCAAAGCCAAACACCAGTGCTGGGCTAGCTGTCTAAAAATCCTTTGGGGAACCTGTTACAGTATGGATTCCAGGTCCCACCCCAGAATTCTACCTGGAATGGGCCCCATATTGTTTTATCCGCCCTGGGTGATTCCTATGCATGGCCATTTTGGAGAGCTATTGTTCTGAGAAGAGTGAGATCAATATGATTTCACCTCTCTAGGAGGAGGAACATCAGCATGTATCAAAGGCTCCCAATGAGACCCGGGCTGAGGGTGGGGTCTTTGATAGGAGCAAAGAGACTGGAAGCCTTGACTTCCACTATGCTTGTCCCTTGTAGAACCACTCTCTCATCCTTCTGGAAGCCTTTCCTGGGAATTGCTTCATAGGGTTTTTCCCTTCTCTTTCTTGGTGGTTTGTTCACAAAGCCTCTGAGCAGCACAATGAATGACTCAGAGAGGGACGGTGGAGTCGGTGTCCTAGGCCTGCTGCTAGAAGAAGGGATCAAACAATCCTCCCATGTCACTTTTGATACAGCTCTGTTCATAAGAGCAGAAGGCTACAAAGGTCTATGGGCCTAAAGCACTAACTACTACTAATAAGTGGGCATTATTTCCAGTGTACCTCTCTCTTCTCCCCTCTCCTTCTCTCCTCTTTCCTCCTTCCTCCCCTTTTCTTCCCTCTCCATCTCCTAGAAAAGAAGACAGTAACTCTGGTAGATGTCTGTCAGAATCAGCAATCTGGGATTTCAGATAAGTCTTTCCACTGGAGTCATTTTTCCCCGGTGTCCTACCCCACACTGCCACAAGCCAGGGTAATTTTTCTTACCTTTCATTGGTCTTATCATATGATAAATGCTACCATTTATCAAATACATACCATATGCTCAATATTATATAAGGCTGCAAAATAAATTACATGATCTGTGCTGCTGGACTTACAATACAGTAGGAAGTATAATACCTTAAACATTAAGAAAATAATGGGGCTGGGGGATGTAGCTTAATGGCAGAGCACATGCCTAGCATGTGTAAGATGCTGGTTCAATCTCTAGTACCACACCAACAAACAAACAAAAACAAAACAAAAAACACAAAGAGTAACAAATACGATATTATCCAATTTTTAAAAAAGAAAATAATTACTGTCCTAAAAAGCACTTGGAGCTAATCATCTAATAAAAGAACCTAAGGGACACAGCATACAAATTCATATTGCTAAAATCTAAAGAATAGCCTAAATTTATAATTTTTCTTATACTTGACTGATCAACTCTCCTCTGATTATATAAACTCTCTAGAAACCTTCCAATAAATCCTTTTTTATTCCTTAAGTTGCCCAGAACTTCTTTCTGTTTCTTGAAGCAATGATCTCTGATGGATGTTAATAAATTGGGGGTTACACTCTCATGGGGTGAATTGGAAAAGAGAAACATAAGTATCAGAAGACGAACCAGAAGGCTTCCCTAGTTCACAAAGTACAAAGCCATCAAGACCTGGACAGAAGGACATGAGCAGAAAGGAGAAACCAGGAGACATTTTGGAAGGACAAAATTTGGTGACAGATTTTACAAAAAGATGAAGGAAAAGGACAGTCATGCACTTCATGATGATCTGTGTATACAACTGTGGTTATACCATTAGACCAGCTGTATAGTAGGCTTTGTTATCTAGGTTTGTGTATATACACCTTACAATGTTTGCACAATGTCAAAATCACCTAACAACACATTTCTCAGAATATATCCCTGTTAAGTGATACTTGACTGTATATAATTGCATCTTGCTTCAATTATTATGTCTTTCTTAATGAAACTTAACACTTTCCCATGTATTTAATAATTATATGCTACTTGGGAACATTATCTATTTAGGTTTCTTTTCCAGTTATCTATCATATTTTATTGTATCACTAAAGGGCTTCTCAATTTGCAATATTTCTTTTAATTATATTTTTCTAATTTACTGTGTAGTTTTACATTGTTATGCAGTTAAATATGTTAAATTCTCTTAGTGCTTGAATCTGGCATAACTATATCCTGCCTCTACAGACAAAATATTTTCTTTGTAATTAATCAGGAGTTTATTTTGTCTTTTTAGATGCGAATCTAAAGAATTTATCTCAATTTAATATCCAGTTATTCCAATGGCATTTATTAAGTAATTCCAGATCTCCATATATTCTAAGGTAAAAGTAGTAAAGAAGTGACAAAATGTCATAGTTCTAACTCTAGCCTCTGACACTAATGAGTGGTATGACCTTGGCCAAGTCCCTTTGGTGTGATCGGCATCAGTTTATGCATCTCCAAATGATTGGATTAGGCTAAGATTTCTTCCAGAATTAACATTGCATGATTCCCTAAAAAAACTATGGCCTCAAAGTCAGTATAAGATAGGTGCTCCATGACCATGGTTCTGGAACATGATGATCCAGCATTTGCCTGGCATGATTTGCATTTCCCAGCTAACTTGCAAACGTCCGTGCCATGCAGCCATGCTGAAAACCTGAGATCCAGCATATTTACTTCATTTAAGAAAGCTGCACAGGTATGCCTGGCTGACATGAATGGTACTTAATGAGCTGTAAATAACTTGTGACCACTTGACCTTGGTCATGTTGATCTGACCCCATCAGGTCCCCTCAACTATGGGATCCCACGGATGCCCACGTACCACTTCATAAACAACAAGGGTATTTCCTCTAATTGGGCAGAGGAAGCACAGTAATGTGGAGCCGTGGCAACTCATGTATTTCATGAATGTACAAGTTTATTGGATGCCGTAGTAAATCGCCCACAGCTGGGCCCTGAAAGTTTCTCCTTCTGAGGTTAAGGACCCTGTGGAGCCACTGCTTTGACTTACTTGCCTAAGCCTCAACTTAGCCCCACTCCCTAGTCCCCACACCCGTCCTCACCCTGCAGCATCTTCTACCATGCTAGGTGCT
This sequence comes from Glis glis, assembly GCA_004027185.1. Classification (NCBI taxonomy): domain Eukaryota; kingdom Metazoa; phylum Chordata; class Mammalia; order Rodentia; family Gliridae; genus Glis; species Glis glis. Next base: position 19,940 of record PVJS01010629.1, on the reverse strand, counting down.
TCTCTGCTGCATCATCTTCTTACTTTCTAGCACCTATTGAGCATTCCAAAGCTGGTGGCTATTAATCAATGGAAACCTTTGTCTATGTGACTCCAAATGCTGTACTACATCATGGAGACAACACCCCTGACTAATGCACAGCATGGGTCTCATCAGGCTTCTTTGAGAAGGACTGCCCAAAGACATGTCTTATTTCCTGTCCCCCAAACATGATCTAACTTTATTTCTATTTGAATTTCTCAGAGTACCCAAAATAATGCAGTACATTCAATCATAATTCAATACAAAACACTCAGCAAATGTTTATTAGTCACAAAGCACTAAAAATAATAATTTTTGTATAATTTATTTTTATTCTTTTTAAATATATTCATTTATTGGTGCATTGTAGTTATACATTTTGATAAGTGTCAAGGTATCAGAAGCATGCATGCACACATTGCTCATTTAGCCCTCCCTCAAATCCCACCCTATTCCCTGCCCCTTCCCTCCTTTTCGTGCTCAGCATAGTGATTGACTCTGATAAATTTGTGTATATACATCATGTGCATTAGTGGGTTTCCCTCTTCCCCTGTCCTATCTCTCTCAGTTAGGCCCCTTCTTGCTCATCTAAAGTTTTCTCCTTTGTCTGGAGTCCCTTCTAAGTCCCATTCTCGCTAGCTTACACATATTAGGGAGAACATCCGACTTTTTGACTGACAAATCTCACTTAGCATAATGATCTCCAGTTCCCTCCATTTCCCTGGAAATGATGTAATTTTGTTCTTCTTTATGGCTGCATAAAATTCCATTGTGTACATATCCCATATTTTTGTAATCCATTCATCAGTTGATGGGCATCTTGGCTGGTTCCAAAGTTTGGCAATTGTGAATTGTGTAGTTATAAACATGCATTAGTCTGGTAGTTTGGCTTCAGTTCTTTTGTGTAGATGCCTAGAAGTGGTATTGCTGGGTCATATGGTAGGTTCATTCCCATTCTTCTGAGGATCCTCCACACTGTTTTCCAAAGTGGTTGCACTAATTTGCAATCTTACCAACAGTATATTAGAGTTCCTACTTCTCCACATACTCGCCAGCATTTGTTGTTGTTTGTGTTTTTAAGGATTGCCATTCTAATTGGGGTTAGGTGAAATCTCAGGGAAGTTTTGATTTGCATCTCTCTGATTGCTAATGATGTTGAGCAGTTTTTCATACATTTTTGGCCATTTGTATTTCTTCTTCTGTGAAGTGTCCATTTAGTTCACTTGCCCATTTCTTGATTGGGTTATTTGTTTTTAGTGGCGATTTTTTAAGTTCTCTGTATATTCTAGATATTAGTCCTCTATCAGAGGAGGAACTGGCAAAAATCTTCTCCCATACTGTCGGCTCTCTGTTGAGGTTCTTGATTGTTTTCTTTGCTGCACAAAAGCTCTTCAGTTTAATGCAATCCCATGTATTGATCCTCATTTTAGTTTCCCGTGCCTTTGAGGTCTTGTTGAGGAAGTCTTTACCTGTGCCTGTGTGTTGAAGTGTTGGACCTATGCCCTCTTCAAGTGGCTGCAAGGTCTCTGGTCTGATTTCTAAGTCTTTGATCCATCTTGAATTGACTCCTATATAAGGTGAGAAAGTGGGGTTTATTTCTATTTTTCTGCATATGGTTAGCCAGTTTTTCCAGCAGCATTTGTTGAAGAGGCTATCTTTTTTCCTGTGGGTGTTTTTAGCCCCTTGGTCAAAAATCAACTGTGTGTGGCTTTGTTTCGGAGTCTTCTATTCTGCTCCATTGGTCTATGTGTCTGCTTTTGTGCCAATACCATGCTGTTTTTATTACTGTGACTTTCTAGTATAGTTTGAAGTCAGGTATTGTGATGCCTCCTTCAATGGTTCTTGTTGCTGAGAACTACTTTGGCTATTCTGGGTTTTTTGTTGTTCTTAATTAATTTAAGGACAGATTTTTCTATGTCAGTGAAGAATGACTTTGGTAATTTAATGGGTATTGCATTGAATCTGTAGATCACTTTTGGAAGAATGGCCATTTTGATGATATTTATTCTGCCTACCCAAGAGCATGGGAGATCTTTCCATCATCTAAGATCTTCTTCAATTTCTTTTTTCAATGTCTTAAAATATTCCTTGTAGAGGTCTTTTACCTCTTTGGTTAGGTTTATTCCCAAGTATTTTATTGTTTTGGGGGATATCGTGAGTGGAAATGTCTTCTGGATTTCTTTTTCAGTGGATTTATGGTTGGCATACAGAAAAGCTTCTGATTTTTTAAGATTGATGTATCCAGACACTTTGTTGAATTTGTTGATCAGTTCTATGAGCCTTTTGGTTGAGTTTGCTGATCTTCTAAGTATAATTCATGTCATCTGCAAATAAAGATAGTTTCAGTTCCTCTTTTCCTATTTGTACTCCTTTTATTTCCTTCTCTTGCCTTATAGCTCTGGCTAGAGTCTCAAGTACTATATTGAAAAGGAGTGGTGACAGGACATTCTTGTCTTGTTCCTGTTTTTAAGGGGAACTCTCGAAGTTTCTCCCCATTCAGTATAATGTTGGCTGTGGGCCTATTGTATATTGCCTTTATGATGTTGAGGTATGGTCCTTCTATTCCAATTCTCTGCAGTGTTCTTATCATGAATGGGTTTTGGATTTTGTCAAATGCTTTTTCAGCATCTATTGAAATGATCATGTGATTTTTGTCTTTAGTCTGTTTATGTGGTGGATTACATGGATTGTTTTTCATATATTGAACCAGCCTTGCATCCCTGGGATGAACCTAACTTGGTCATGATGTATGATTTTCGTGATGTGGTTATGAATGTGCGTTGCTAGTATTTTGTTTAGAAGTTTTGCGTCTAGGTTCATCAACGATATAGGTCTGTACTTTTCTTAAGCTGTCTTTATTTGGTTTTGGTATCAATGTGATGTTGGCTTCATAGAATGTATTTGGGAGAGTCCCGTTTCTTTCTATTTCATGGAATAGATTGAGGAGTATTGGGATTAGTTCTTCCATAAAGGTTTTATAAAATTCACCTGGGAAACTATCTGGACCTGGGCTTTTCTTTGATGGTAGGCTCCTTATTGCTGCTTCAATCTCTTTATTATTGGTTGATTTAATTTTTCTATATCTTCTTGATTCAACTTAGGAAGGTTGTACGTGTCTAGAAATTTGTCAATTTCTTCTAGGTTTTCTGTTTTGTTGGAGTATCGTTTTTCAAAGTAGTTTCTGATAATTCTCTGGATTTCCATGCTGTCGGTGGTAATATCACCTTTTTCATCTCTTATTTTAATAATTTGGGTTAGTTCTCTCTTTCTTTTGGTTAGGTTGGCTAGTGGTTTATCTATTTTGTTAATTTTTCAAGGAACCAGCTTTTGGTTTTGTTGATTTTTTGTATTTTTTTTAATTCTCTACTTTGTTGATTTCTGCTCTGATTTTAATAATTTCCTGTCTTCTACTGGCTTTGGAGTTAGACTGTTCCTGTTTTTCTAGGGCTTTGAGGTGTGTCATTAGGTTATTTATTTGGTGATTTTCTGTTCTTCTTATGTGGGCACTCAGTGCTATGATTTTCCTCTTAAAACTGCCTTCAGGATGTCCCAGAGATTTTGATATGTTGTGTCTCTGTTTTCATTTGTTTCTAGGAATTTCTTAATTTTTCCCCTTATTTCTTCTTTTACCCATTCCTCATTCAGCAGTGTGGGGTTCAGTCTCCACATGTTTATAAGGTTTCTCTGGGTCTTCCTATAGTTGATTTCTAGTTTCATTCCATTATGGTCTGAAAAACTGCAGGGGATTATGTCACATTTTTTTAACTTGCTAGTACTCACTTTGTGGCCTAGGATATGGTCTATTTTAGAGAAGGTTCCATGAGCAACTGAAAAAAATGTGAATTCAGCTGTAATTGGGTGGAATATTCTGTATGTGTCTACTAGGTCCATTTGGTTTATGGTGTTCCTTAGGTCTGAGACATTTAATCGACCTTTTGTCTTGAAGATCGATCTAGTGGTGTGAGGGGGGTGTTGAAGTCTCCCAATATTATTGTATTGGGATCTATGTGTGATTTAATGTTGTGAAAAGTTTCTTTTATGAAAGTGGTTGAACCTATGTTTGGGGCATAAATGTTGGCTATTGTTATATCCTCTTGCTGGACTGTTCTTCCTTTTACCAGTAAGAAATGACCTTATTTGTCTCATCTGATGAGTTTAGGTTTGAAGTCTAATTTGTCTGATATCATAATTGCTACTCCTGCTTGTTTTCAAGTTCCATTAGCGTGGATTACCTTGCTCCATCCCTTCACCTTTAGTTTGTGCATATCTTTACTTGTAAGGTGTGTTTCTTGCAGGCAGCATATAGATGGATTGTAATTTTTAATCCATTTTGCCACCTTATGTCTTTTGATTGGGGAGTTGAGGCCATTTATATTCAGTGTGATTATTGAGAGATGGGTTTTAACTCCTAACATTTTGAGTTTTAATTTCTGTTTGAGGTAGTGTTTGTTCTTTGCCTAGTTGTTCGTTTGCTGGAAATCACTGTTTCTCTGGTTCTGGCATTTCCTTATTATTTCTTCCTTGTAATTAAGAATATGTTTAGTAAAAACATTTTCATTAAGTCCTTCAATAAATACTTGTTAAGTGGACAAAATGCTTATTTTTATTTGTGGAGTCTGAGTTCATCAGTGCTGAGAATGTTAGAGCTGAGATGGAGTACAGTGATCATCATGGTTTTTTTTTGTTTGTTTTGTTTTGTTTTGTTTTGTTTTGTTTTGTTTGCGGTACCGGGGATGGAACCCAGGGGCGTTCTACCTCCGCGCTATGCCCCCGGCCCTACTTTATTTTTATACTTTATTTTGAAACCGGGTCTCACGAAGTTGCGGAGGGCCTCACTAAGGAGAGAGAGAGAGACAGAGCTGAGGCTGGCCGCGAACCCAGATCCTCCGGTCTCCGCCTCCCAAAGTACTGGGATTACAAGCGTGCGCCACCACGCCTGGCGCTGATCATCATGTTTGACACACGCATCTTACATAGGAAGAAATCTGAGTTCACAGTGCCATCTTAGCTGGACCTTCGCTGTGTCAAGACAGAATGTCAGGTTTCATGGTTCTCCAGTCATTATATTTTCTACCATGCCATCTGACTCTTCCCAACGCATGGTAAGTGCTCTCAATCCTGCTCAAAAATTGTACTGTTTGTTTATGTTAACAGTATAGATGTTATAATACTAAATATGAATGAGAAATATTAAAACTATTGCATGGTTCTTGTCTGTTTAAAAGAAGAAGATATTATTTAGTACTGTCTGCTAAAAAGACTCAGAAGCAATGATAACCTAGTAGCAATGAGATACCTTAGCACCCAGTTAAATGGCCTGCAACACAGTTTCCAAGAAAGAGAAAGAAGAGATCTTGGTTTGTGGCACTTTTTTTGTGCTAGAAAGCAAGAAAACTACCAAAGACCATCATGGGGTCATGTCAAAAGGACAACTTGAAGAATTCAAAATGCAAAATGACCTCAAAGGATTTTAATACATCAAATATATTAAGTTCCAGGAGCTGATAATTCTGCCTTATAAATAGCAAATGTGCAAACAAATAATTTAATTGGTCATTATTTAGATTGCTGTAACACCAGTGATTTTCTGTGAAACCTTATAAAGGAAAATAATTAAGCATTTAATTAATTAAGCTGCATTTCAGAGTTACCAAATAGGTGTTAAGATAATATTCTTCTTTAAAGAAGAATTCCAGCCAATAAAGAAAGAAAGAATTATGGAATTAGAGAATTGCACTTGTACCACTGCTAATGAAATTATGGTTCCAAGCAGTGATCCCCACTGGATGCTAAAACCATTAGATGAAAGTTGAGAGTGGAAGGATCAGGCTTAGTTGGCATCAATAAGAATTATATGTCATAATGTGATATGGTAGGAAATATGCAGCATGACTTTTTGCCTGAAAAGCTAAAACTAAATCTAATAAAGCCTCTAATTATAACTACCAATTTGGAGGAAATACAGGGAACAGAAGAATTCAGTTGAACAACACCAGGAAGAAGTAATAAGCCAAATCCAGGATGTAGGAGAGTCAATAGGACAAATAATCTGGTTTCTCCAACAAACCAACACCTTGATAAAAGGGTATGAAAGAAGCTTCTCTAGAATAAGAGAGGTTTGTATGTAATGTATGGACTCTGAATTCTGACTCAAATGAACCAGGAGTTGGGAGGAGGCATTGGCATTCCTGCAGAAATTTGAATATGGAATGACTATTACATAATATTGAGGAATTCTTGTTGGTTTTATTGGGCCATGGTGGTGATTAAAAATAAGTTCATTATCTATTCTAGCTATCCATGAACTTACACTAATTCTCTGAACACTTCCTTTGGACTTTTTTTGTTTCCATCTGTACCTTTGCGGCACCATAGTCTTGACCGCAATGGTCCTCTAAATAGTGCCTCTATTCATCCTATTTTAACTCATCTAAAAACGTAATATTGAAAAATAAATTTAGCTTCAAATTGATCATAGTGACTTAAATAAATACAGGTTTAATTTTCTTATATAAGAATTTCAAAAGTTGGCAATTGCCAGCTTTGATGTAATAGACAATATTAGAATGGACATCCACATTTTATATCCTAAACTTTCCTGTAGGATAACAAAATAGCTACTACAGTTACAGCCATCACATCCGTATTCAAGGTAAGAAGTAGCGGGAAGGATATGGCCAACTGCATCTGTAAACTTAAAACAAACAAAAAATTTCCAGGAACCTCCCCAGCAGATTTCCCATTATTTGTCATTGGCCAGAACTAGGGGAAGGCTGGGAATGTGGGTCAGGATTATCATGGCTGGACTAGATCATCATGTTCTAAGCCCTGGAGATGGCAACCAAGTGGTTATGAACAAAATTGTGGTTTTCTTTTTTTTTAACATTTTATGTTCATTTATTGGTGCATTGTAAATTATAATTATACATTTTGATATATGTCAGGGTATGAACATCATACATGCACACATTGCA
>PVJS01010629.1:0-12845 GCA_004027185.1 Glis glis | reverse complement strand
ATAGCTGCACAATTCACAATTGCAAAACTTTGGAACCAGCCAAGGTGTCCATCAACAGATGAATGGATCACAAAACTATGGGATATGTACACAATGGAATTTTACGCAGCCACAAAGAAGAACAAAATCACATCATTTGCAGGAAAATGGAGAGAACTAGAGAACATCATGCTAAGCGATATTAGTAAGACACTAAGAGTAAAAAATCGGATGTTCCCCCTAATCTGTGGGAGCTAAATAGAATGGGACGTAGAAGGGACTTAGAAAGGAGGAAGAAGAAATCTTTAGATGTGGTTTTCTTAGTAAAAAAAAATAAAGGAGAAATTGTCATTTCAGTAAGTAACTTACACACATTCCACAACTATCCAGATCAGTTTTGAGGTTTTTTTTTGTTTGTTTGTTTGGTTGGTTGGTACGTGGGATTGAACTCAGGGACATTCTACCTCCTAGCTATACTCCCAGACCTTTTAATTTTTTTTTGAAACAGGCTGGCCTTGAACCTGTGATCCTCCTGTCTCAGCCCCCCAAGTACTGGGATTACAGGTATGCACCACCATAGCCAGCCATCCTTTCTTTTTTACTATTCAAAAGTTTTCAGAGCCGGGCGTGGTGGCGCACGCTTGTAATCCCAGTACTTTGGGAGGCGGAGACCGGAGGATCCAGGTTCGCGGCCAGCCTCAGTGCTCTCTCTCTCTCTCTCTCTCTCTCTCTCTCTTTCCTTAGTGAGGCGCTCTGCAACTTCGTGAGACCCGATTTCAAAATAAAGTATAAAAAATAGGGCCGGGGGCGTAGCGCGGAGGTAGAACGCCCCTGCGTTCAATCCCCGGTACCACAAAAAAAAAAAAAAAGTTTTCAGTGGTCATTGCTTAAAGCAACCTTCCTAAGAAGGTTCTCTGGAATGCTGGTCTTGGAAGATACTCCTTTCACCAAGACTGAATTATTTAATTACTACCCTAGATGAATGTCTAACATGCCAATAACAGAAACTAATGCTGATGTCTGATATGGCATCATCCCTTGAAGAGGTCAATCAGCCAGTTGGTGACAAGTTGATTGCTTCAGAACCCTACCTCCTTGGAAGGGGAAATAAATGTCTTATCCCAACACAGACAGACATGTGTTCTGGGTGTGGGTTTGCTTTTCCTGCTGCACTAGCTCAGCCAGCTCCATGCTCAGGGTCCCATGGTTCTGATCTCCAGGCATGGGATTCCTCATGTTACTGCCTCAGAGTAAGGTGCCTGCTTCATAACAAATGAGGATGGCAGTGGGCACATGACAACAGAATCCACTGGTCCTGTCATATGTGGCACCACCCAAAGCTGCCAGCATTGAATGGGCATTTCAGGGGGCAGCCAGGGCTCCTGCCAGACACTATCACTGCGATGATGGGGTTCCACCCGTAAAGATAATATACATCTTAAATCATTACTGCCATGTGGTACTGTGTCCCCAGGAGGAAGCACGCATAGGTCTGAAAACCAAGACAAGGAAGCAGGGGTGGCTCCACTGACTGCCACTCCCAGTGACCTAGAGGAATCCCTGCTTCCCATTTCATAACGTTAGGTTGTGTGTATCTAGAAGTCCTAGGTCCTGAAGAAGAGAAGCGTCTACCAGGGTATACAGTAAGAGTTCCATTAAAGTTAAAGCTAAGGCTGCTGTCCGATCTCTTTAGGCAACTTATGCCAGTAAAGCAGCAGGTGCAGAAGGATTCAGCACACCAGCCTGATCATGAGGAGAAGTCAGGACTGCTGCTACTTCATGGAGGCAGGGAGAAACCTGTTGATCACCAATGCACTACTGAGTTATTCTTAATACTTCATGCCAGACTTTCATTGTGGGTGGTCAAGTAGAACAAATGAAACCTGATAAGGGGATGATAGAGGCTTGGACCCCACCCCTACCCCAAGGAAGGAAGGAAGAAAAGAAGGAAGGAAGGAAGGAAAGAAGGAAGGAAGGAAGGAAGGAAGGAAGGAAGGAAGGAAGAAAAGAAGGAAGGAAGGAAGGAAGGAAGGAAGGAAGGAAGGAGAAAATCACTAAAAATAGTGTTTCTGTATATAAAAAAGGATATACTTCCTTTGTGAGTTGGCCCACATTGGGAAACACTTTGGCTGGCAGTGGCAGGTATATTAGAGCAATGATATAGATAGGGGAATAGATGAAAGAAAATTATATACTGGTAAAAATATTGATAGATGCACAGAATATTTGAAAAAGTTGCTATTTGTTAGTCTCTTTGATTAAAAGATCTCCATGACTCTTTAGACATCTAAAGTGGTTTCATTTTCATGACTCGCTCTTAAATTCCTCTGGAAGTTGAAGCTCATCGAAACAAACACAGTCAGGTGGTAAAAGGTTAGTTGTGTACTTAACTGTACAGCAGAAACACGCTGGTTTCAATTTCAAGCTGATTTTAGCATCCAAGAACATTTATTAATTAAGGAGATAGGTTCCAATCTGCTCATTGCTTGTTAGAGTTCTCAGTTCGCATCAGGAAAGTCTCCTTTGACAAGAGTCCTACGAATGCCAGTGATGTATCAGGACCATATTTCTGGAACTGTTGTCTTCTGATTACACTGTTCTGAGAGGTCAGTGGAAAGGAGGTGATAAGGAGATTACTGCTAGCCAATAGAGCAAGAGATTAATATCAATGAAACAATCTCCTTCGTGGCAGCTGTGTTGGAAATTGTAGCCTTAACATACATTCTTCAAAAATAATTTGTGGGATTGAACTTCAGGGATGGAATTCACTATTCAATGTGGATAACCACAAATGATTTAAATTTAACATGTTACCCTCATCAACTTATTTTTTGAAAAAGTCCCAAAAAACCAAACCTAATGTTTCTTTTCTTCTAACTCCCAAAGGAAAGTTGGAGATGACTCGGATGGAAATCTCTTGGATAATTTTAAATAGAATAAAATGGGTTGTTGTCAGATTTGATATGGAATAATACAGGAGATGCGCAGGATAAAGGCAAGATCACTCTCTGACATATCCAATTGCACATATCATAATGGAATTAAAAATAAGAAATCCTTTTCTGGTTGTTTGGGAGATTTCTTTTTTTCCCCATAAGGCTTTCCTTATGGGGAAAACACACCAAAATGATAGCAGAATGAGGACACTGTTCTTCTGCCCCAAATGTCTATGTTCAAAATATTCAAATGTAAAATCAGATCAAAAAAGAGTTCCAGTTTTGGAAGGCAAAGAACATGAGAACATTTAGAGTATCCAGTGTCATTCTACAAAAAACCTTTTCTTTCCTCAGATGGGCCTTCAATATCCTCCTGTGGAAAACCAATACACATTATTGTACAACTTGGTAATGTGTGCACATTGCTCTGTGAGAAGCTGGCAGAAAAAGGAAAAAGAAGAAATAGTACTTGTAATTTTAAAGCAAAACAACAAGGCTACTGCAAGCACAATTTTTCCTTTTGTCAAATCTTAGTACTCCTCATTTTTCTGAGATTGGGTTTCATTTGCACTTTAATAGTAAAAGAGAAAACTTCCTGTTACTTCTATCAGCTCACCTGCCTGTGACAATCTCAAGATCTTAATAGCCAGACCACCAAACAGGAAATAGTTTTGCAGATCAAGTTTTTGAAGCTATCAGTCCTCAATCCTTGCTTACCAGAAATATTTTACAAAGCCTGTCCAACATTTACCATTAATATTTATACAAATTTAAGACACTGTGTTTTGTTTGTGTCTTTTTATATACAATACAAAATAAGCTCTATCTCAGGGAAATTATATCATTTGCATTTATCTATTTATTTGCATTTAGTTATTCATTTAACCATCATTTATTTCTTCAATTAATGCAAATCAGGAACTGTGCTGAGTGAGGAACATGTGAAGGTGAATAATCCGTGTTCCTCTTTGAAGAGCTCTCAGGAAGGTAGGTGGGCAACCACTAAGATAGAATGTGATTTACAAAGAGATGCGACCAGTTCCAAGTAGGCCAAAACGGCTCTCCCAAGTGGAAAGAAACAGTTCAGAACCACTGGGACTGTTAGCTCTGATCTCAGATAAGTAGAGAAACAAATCCCCACTCAACTGGGAATTTCTTTTTCTGTGCAACTTTCTAAATCTTTGAAAGCCAAGTTCTTCATTTTCTCTCTTGTTCTCATTCCAAGAGCAGGTAATGTTGAGTTTGTTTGGCCCAAAATTGCTCTTAAAAGTATGCTGGCCTTTCAACAGACTCTCAGTGTCTTTCTTGTTTTTTCCACTCTGAGGGGAGGTGAGGGGAGGACAAGCCTGTGCCTTTTTAAGGAGTTTTGCCTGCTGGTGGGAAGGACCACTTGCTGTCTCCACTCTCCTCCTGGGATCCTTTATAGGACAGGAGAAAACTCACAATCACAGCCATAGCAGCAAACTCCCAGCTATCAAGTCCTGCTCTAGCCAGCCCCAGCTCCTGCAACTGTTCCCACTGCATTCTTCCTACACTTTCTGCCCCTCTATTCCTGGCCTGCAAGTTTTTTCCTCAGATAATAGGTCAGTTATTCTGCTAGTCTCCCTCCATCCTCTCCTTCTGGTTGTGGATGAAGATGTATTACAAAGTCTCCACCTCATTCTGACTGCTCCAACCTTTGTAGGCTCTACTATTTTCCTAGTACTAGATTCTTGCCTTCTCAGGAAGGAAGAAGAGTCTAATAGGAATAACAAGGCTCTGGAGACAGTCAGAACTGAGTTGACCTATTGGCTTTTATTAGTCAGGTGACTTTAAACATGACCAAACGTTTCTAAGACCTAATTGCAGATACTTAACAATGTTTTTGTGAGCACTGAATGGGATAAGATTGTAAATCACCTAGCGTAGAGTACAACTAATAAACAGTAGACATTTTATGACTGTGTATGCTCCCTGCTCATAGTCAGAGTTAGACATGCCCACTGCCTGTGAAGTATATCCATTCATTTGCAGTCTGTCAAGAACTGGCCAAAATGCTGAAGCTGAAACAGTGAGGTATACAAGGTTCCTGTCTTAAAGGAGCTTTCAGATCTTGCAGAAAGGACAAGTATGTACACAGATTATTATGGTACTAAATTTTCATACCATAGTAGAAATAAAGATAGTGCTTTGGAATAGTCTTTTCATATTGGCTTATTTACTTAGCAAAATGCATTTAAGAGTCATCCATGTCTTTGCATGGCTTGTCTTATTCTTATTTATTGCCATCTATTGGACTCAAATTCCTTTCTATGTATATATGATAGATTTTTGTCCATGCATGTCCATAGATTTTTTCTCATGCAGGTTTTTATGTGAAGATAAGTTTCTAAATCAGTTGGGTCAATACTTAGAAGCGCAATTGCTGGTTCAGATCATGTTTACCTTTGTAAGAAATTGTAGACTGTTTTAACAGCTATGGCACCATTTTGCATCCCCACAAATAATAAATGAGAATTCCCAGTGTTTCACATCTTTGCTGGAAATTGGTATTGTCAGTTGGAGGTTTTATGTAGTAATATATTACTGCTCTTTGTTTTTTTTGGGGGGGAGGGTGGCTGCTCTAGGTCAGGGGGTACAAGTGGAGGTGGTGAGAAGCAGTCAGACTTTGGATGACTTCCTTGACTGGGGATATAGCTCAGTGAAAGAGCACTTGCCTAGCATGCTCAAAGTCCCTGGGTTCTATCCCCAGCATCTGCCAAGAAAAAAAAAGGTTTTGGATGACTTCCTGATGTGAAATATGAAAGAAATAGAGGAATCAAGATTCTAAAACTTCAGGTCTGAGTGGCTAGAGAGATGGACTTGCCATCACCTGAGACAGAGATGGCTGTGTGGGAAGCAGGACATGGGAACAGGACCAGGGGTTTGGTTGTAGGCAAATTTTGAGATGCCTAGTAGACATTCAAGGGAGTTTTTGAGCAAGAATACAGAGTTAGAAAGAGAGAGAGAGAGAGATCTGGATTGGAGATATAAAGCCATTGAATCTAATGAATTACCAAGGGAGCCAAGAGAGTGAGTGTAGACAAAGAAGAAGGCCAAGGACTGAGCTACATTACATCTTTGGTAACCTTAATAAGAGAGGATCTGGGGAAGTAATGAGGGCAAACACAGACTGGAGTAGGTTTTAGAAACATGGGAGGGAAGGAATGAAACTGAATATTGAAATCTTTTGAAGAGTCTTGCTGAAGGAGTCAAAGAAATGAGCTAGTAGCTGGTAAGGAAAGTGGGATTATTTAAAAATGTTTATTTTCTCTTTTGAAATAGGATAAATAATTATAGGCTTGAGTGCTGCTGGGAGTGATCCAGTAGAGAGTAAGAAAAACATTTGATGGTTCTAAAAAGAAGGAAGAATGCCTGAGTGCTGCTCAACAGAAGATGAAGCAGGGTGGGATCGAATGTGCAAATAGAGGGACTGGCTGTGTACAAGGGCATAGAATGTAAATTGGCAGTAGTAGGCAGCAAGACAAAATATGTGAATATGCGTACAGCTCCTGATGGTTAGGAAGATTATAGAGTGCAATTCTGGAATCTCCCATCACAGCTTCAATTTGTTCAGCAAAGGTAGAGGCAAGGTCATAATTTGCAGATCTGTATTTTAATGGTGTAATATATAGTCTCATGTTGACTCTTTGAGACTGGAAAAGCAAGAAAGCCTTCCCCCAAAAGGTGTTATTTATCTGAACTGTGAGGTTGGGGAAAGGGTGGTGGGGTGTAGGAATCCCTTGTGACTGATAGAACAATGGTAAGTATGTTCCTGCAACTAGAGGATAGAGGGCATGTCTAGACAGAGATCAGAAAAGACGCAGGAATGGCATTTAGGGCCAGAGGATAGATGGCTAATAGATGGCTCGAATAGGAAAGTGGAATAATAACATTTTCACTTTACAAAGATGATTTGTTACCATCATCGAAAATGAATTCCAATGGAGAGAAGATGAAAGTCAGGGAAACAAGTTAAGAAAATGCAGTTGTGGGGCCCAGATCCAAAATCGTGATGGAATAGGAACCCCTGAACGAACCTGTCTCAAAATCGCCTCGGGGGTTCAGAACTGAACAACATCGCACAGCCATAGAAGAACCAAAACCCAATATCTAGTAACCTGAGTATGACTACACAGACATAGAGTCTACCAGCTACAGAATCCCACAGAAAACTTCTATCCCATGTTGGCAAGATTGGTAAGGAGCCACCTTCCCTCAGACCCTACAGCCGGGGCTAATAGTCGCCCCCCCAACAGGAAATCCGGACAAGGAACCGGAGCAGAACTCTGAGTGGTGGGGCCATCCCAGCAGCAGATCATGAATACCCTTCAAACGCTGCCCTAGCGTGGGCTTCTGCCAGAGCTGCGTACCCCCACATCGCGCTAGGAGCCTGCGCAAGATCCCCAACACCCATGCATCGGACCTCCACGCCACCTGAGACCCGGGCAGCCCTGCACGCCCTGCCCAGGCCAACCATGCTGTCCCATGCAACCTGGCCGCCCTCCGCGCCCAGCCTCGGATTCTGGCACCCTCCTGCTTGACCTGGGCGGTCCTCCGTGCCTTGCCCCGGACTCCAACGCTGCCACCTGAGACCCGGTGGCCCTCCGCGCCCAGCCTCGGACCCCCACGCCCTCCAGCGCTGCTATCCGAGAACCAGAGCCTGCACCTCTCTCGCCTGTGTGGGAGCCTCTGTGCCATGCTTCAGAGCCCAGATACCCTCTGGCGCCGCCACCCAAGACCCATGCAACCCTCCGTGCTGCCTCAGAGCCAGGGCACACTCCAATGCCATCACCTGAGATCCAGGAGCCCACGCACCTCCCTGGGGTCCACACGCGATCCTCTGCAGTGTGCCTTAGTGCCTGTGCACCCTCAGGTGCCGCTACCCAACACCTGGAGTCCACACCCCCCTCGGGCCTGAGATACACAGAGCCACGTATCAGAGCCTGAGCAACCTCCGTGATGCCTCCCAAAGCCCAGAGCACGTGTGCATCCCTTGGGGCACGGGAGACCATGAGCACCCACACCTCGGAGACCAGGCATTTTTCGGCATCATCACCCGTGCCTCGGAGCCCACATCCAACACCATGCCTCGAAGTGTGCCTCACGTGCCAACACCCGAGCTCTGGAACCTGTGTGCCCCCCCCACACACACACCGCCCCAGTCAACCAGATGGGAGGGAACCACAGCCTGCAGTGTACTGACCCAATTGGGACTACAGGGACCATCAAGAGGTCTTATACATAGAAAGGAAGATGATGCGGAGGCAACAGAAACCCAAAGTTGAAAACACCAAAAATACGAGAATGAGGAACAGTGAGGAAACAAGAAACACTCATAGTTCATCAAGAAGTGAGATTACTGATACTGACCTACAGGAAATGCAAGATGGAGAATTCAGAATTTTTCATCTTCAGAATGACGAAAGACCTCAAAGAAAGCATAGAGGAGATGAAGGAGGAAGTTGAGGCTCTAAGAAAGAATCAGAAAGAAACACTGAATGAAATGAAGGAGTCAATAAACGAATTAAAGACTGCAATAGAAACCAACTCGGGTAGGCTCGACCACATGGAAAACAGGGTATCACTCCTGGAAGACAGTTCATTCAAAACTGAAAACACAGTCAATGATATACAGAAGATATTACAACAACACATTACAAGATGTCCTAATCTAAGGATAAAAGGCATTGAAGAAGGTTTAGAAGCACAGACCAAGGGTATAAGAAACCTCTTCAAAGAAATAATTTCAGAGAATTTCCCGAACATAGAAAAGGATTTGGACATTCACATAGAGGAGACATATAGAACACCATTAAGACAGGACAAAGAAGGACCTCCCCACGCCACGTAATAATTAAAATGTCTAACATAGAGGCTAAAGAAAGAATCCTAAAAGCAGCAAGAGCAAAAGAACGGGTAACATACAGGGAAAAACAATAAAAATCACCCCACACTTCTCAACCCAAGTCAAGAATGCCAGGAGGGATTGGTATGAAGTACTCTGGACCCTGGAAGAAAACAACTTCCAACCAAGACTGATATATCCAGAAAAGCTATCACTTAAAATTGATGGAGAAATAAAAATGTTCCATGATAAACAAACATTTAAAGAATTCATGAGGACCAAGCCAAAACTAGAGAAAATCCTAAAAGAAATAAATCACAAAGAAGGAAAAACAAGCAATCTTCAGAACCACAGGAGAGGTGAACTCCACCAGGTAGGCAACTAAACAAGGAGATTTGTCACTACAGCAAACAGAAAATAAAACTCAAAATGATAGGAAACAAAAATCATATCTCAATAATAACATTGACTGTCAAAGGACTCAACTCCCCAATTAAAAGGCACAGACTGGCAATGTGGATTAAAATGCATAACCCAACTATATGCTGCTTACAAGAAACTCACCTTTTAGCCAAAGATGCTCATACGCTGAAGGTGAAAGGATGGAAAAAGATATACCATGCAAACGGAGATCGAAAACAAGCAGGGGTAGCAACACTTATATCTGACTAAACAGGCTTTAAGCTAAAACACATCAGAAAAGACAAAGCAGGCCACTTCTTACTAATAAAAGGAACAATCCAACAAGAAGATATAATGATAGTAAACATTTATGCCCCAAATGTGGGTGCACCCACATTTATAAAACAATGTCTTCGGGACATCAGGTCCCAAATAGACCCAAACACAATAATATTGGGAGACTTCAACATACCACTCATGCCACTAGATCGATCTTCCAGACAAAAGATGAATAAAGATTGTTCAGACCTAAAGAAAACCATAGACCAAATGGATCTAATAGACACATACAGATTATTTCAACCAACAACACCTGAATACACATTTTTTTCTCAGCTGCCCATGGAACATTCTCCAAAATAGACCACATACTGGGTCATAAAACAAGCACCAGCAAATTCAAAAGATGTGATATAATCCCCTGCATATTCTCAGATCACAACAGAATAAAATTGGAAATTAACAACAGGAAGACCAAAAGTAATCACATAAGTACATGGAGACTGAATGATACACTTCTGAATGAGAAATGGATAAGAAAATAAATAAGGGGAGAAATAAAAAAATTCCTGGAATTAAACAAAAATAGAGACACGATGTACCAAAATCTATGAGACGCTTTGAAGGCAGTGTTAAGAGGAATATTTATAGCACTGAGTGCCCACATAAGAAAAACAGAAGACATCCAAATAAATAACCTAATGACACACCTCAAGGATCTTGAAAAACATGAACAGTTGAATCCCAAAGCCAGGAGGAGGCAGGAGATAACTAAAATCAGAGCAGAAATTAATGAAATAGAGAATAAAAGAAAAAATACAAAGAATCAACAAAACAAGAAGCTGGTTCTTTCAGAAGATTAACAAGATTGACAAACCACTAGCTAACCTAACCAAAAGAAGGAGAGAATCAACCCAAATTACCAAACTCAGAAATGAAAAAAGGGGACATCACCACAGATAGTGGAGAAATCCAGAGGATCATAAGAAACTACTTTGAAAACTTATATTCCAATAAAATGGAAAACATGGAAGAAATCGAAAGACTTCTAGACACATACAACCTACCTAAATTGAACCAAGATGATATAGAAAACCTGAATCAACCAATAGCAAGCACAGAGATAGAAACAGCAATAAAAAGTCTTCCATCAAAGAAAAGCCCAGGTCCAGATGGTTTTCCAGCTGAATTCTACAAAACCTTTACAGAAGAACTAAAACCAATACTTCACAAGTTATTCTGTGAAATTGAAAAAGATGGAATTCTTCCAAATTCCTTTTATGAGGCCAACATCACATTAATACCAAAGCCAAATAAAGATACCTCAAGAAAAGAGAATTACAGACCAATATCATTAATGAACATAGACGCAAAAATTCTAAATAAAATACTAGCCATGCACATTCAAAACCATATTGAGAAAATTGTACACCACGACCAAGTTGTTTTCATCCCAGGAAAGCAAAGCTGGTTCAAATATGCAAAACAATACACGTTATTCACCATATAAATCAAACTAAAAACAAGAATCACATGATCATTTCAATAGATGCGGAAAAAGCATTTGACAAAATTCAAAACCCATTCATGTTAAGAACTCTACAGAAAATTGAAATAGAAGGAACATATCTCAACATCATTAAGTCAATATATAAGAAACCCAAAGCCAACATCATATTGAATGGGGAAAAATTGCCGGAATTCCCCTTAAAAACAGGAACAAGACAAGGATGCCCACTATCACCATTCCTTTTCAATATAGTCCTCAAAATTCTTGCCATAAGACAAGAGAAGGATATCAAAGGAATTCAAATAGGAAAAGAAGAATTAAAATTATCTTTATTTGCAGATGATATGATCCTATATCTAGAAGACCCAAAGAATTCAACCAAAAATCTACTAGAGCTGATCAACAAATTCAGCAAAGTAGCAGGATAGAATATCAACCTAAAAAAATCAGTAGCTTTCATATATGCCAACCATGAATCCACTGAGAAAGAAATCCAGAAAACAATTCCATTCACAATAACTTCAAAACCAATCAAATACCTATGAATAAACTTAACCAAAGAGGTAAAAGACCTGTATAATGAAAACTATAGAACACTGAAGAAAGAAATTGAAGATCTTAGAAGATGGAAAGATCTCCCCTGCTCTTGGAGAGGTAGAATAAATATTATCAAAATGGTCATTCTGCCAAAAATGATCTACAGAGTCAATGCAATCCCTATCAAAATACCAACATCATTTTTCACAGATCTAGAAAAATCAGTCATTAATTTTATATGGAGAAACAAAAGACCCAGAATAGCCAAAGCAATAAGAACCATGCAGGAGGCATAACAATTTATGACTTCAAATTGTACTACAGACCTATAGTAATAAAATCAGCATGGTATTGGCACAAAAACAGACACATAGACCAGTGGAACAGAAGATACAGAAACAAGTTCACAAACTTATAGTCAATTGATTTTCGACAAATGTACTAAACACATATGTTGGAGAAAGGACAGTCTTTTCAACAAATGGTGCTGGCAAAACTGGTTATTTACCTGTAGAAAAATGGAACTAAATCCTTACCTCTCACCCTGCACAAGAGTCAACTCGAGATGGATCAAAGACCTGGAAGTTGGACCAGAGTCTGTGAAATTATTAGAAGAAGGCATAGGTTCAACACTCCAACATATAGGCACAGGTAGAAACTTCCTCAACAAGACCTCCAAAGCACAGGAAATTAAAACAAGAATTAATAAGTGGGATAGCATTAAACTACAAAGCTTCTGCTCATCAAAGGAAACCATCAAGAACCTAAAGAGAAAGCCTACGGAATGGGAGAAGATATTTGCAAGCTATTCCTCCAACAGAGGTCTAATATCTAGGATATACAAAGAACTTAAAAGACTTTACACTAAAAAACAAATAATCCGATCAAGAAGTGGGCAACTGAAATGAATAGACACTTCATGAAAGAAGAGATACAAATGGCCAATAGATACATGAGAAAATGTTCAACATCATTAGAAATCAGGGAGATGCAAATCAAAACTACTCTAAAATTTCATCTAACCCCAATTAGAATGGTATTAAGAAGTCAAACAACAACAAATGTTGGTGAGGATGTGGGGAAATTGGGACTCTTCTACACTTTTGGTGGGATTGAAAACTAGTTCAACCACTATGAAGATCAGTGTGGAGATTCCTCAGAAAACTGGGAATGGACCCACCATATGATCCAGCTATACCACTACTGGGTATCATACCAAAGGGCTTGAAACTAGAAAACTACAGAAATATATGCATACCCATGTTCATAGCAGCACAATTCACAGTGGCCAAATTATGGAACCAACCTAGGTGTCCATCAATAGATGAGTGGATTA
>PVJS01010628.1:0-47595 GCA_004027185.1 Glis glis | reverse complement strand
AACCCGGATCCTCCGGTCTCAGCCTCCCAAGTACTGGGATTACAAGTGTGTGCCACCATGCCTAGCTTAAAATATTAACAAAGAATAGGTTCTAAGAGCCGGGCGTGGTGGCGCACGCTTGTAATCCCAGTACTTTGGGAGGCAGAGACTGGAGGATCTGGGTTCGCGGCCAGCCTCAGCTCTCTCTCTCTCTCTCTCTCTCCCTCTCCCTCTCTCTCTCTCTCTCCTTAATGAGGCCCTCCGCAACTTCGTGAGACTGGTTTCAAAGTAAAGTATAAAAAATAGGGCCGGGGGCATAGTGCGGAGGTAGAACGCCCCTGCGTTCAATCCCCGGTACTGCAAAAAAAAAAAAAAAGAATAAGTTCTAAGAACACATAACCTCCCAGACCTGAATGATATTAAATCTAAGAACTTCCCCCTAATTTAACACCTAGTAAATCAAGTTTTAAAGTTAAGAGAAATGATGTATCAGCACTTTTATACTGTTGATCCTATAATTATGTGTTGTTTGGTGTGGGGGGTGTGTGTGTGTGTGTTACTGAGGATTGAACCCAGGGGCATTTTTACCACTGAGCTATACCTCCAGCCCTATTTTATTTTTTATTTTGAAACTGGGTCTCCCTAAATTACCGCCCACTGGCCTCAAACCTGTCGATCCATCCCAGCCTAGCTTCTTTTTCTATTTTAAAAGGCATTCTGTTTATTTTGAACTTTCGCCTCCTGATTTAAAATGTCTCAAAGGATACAATGAAACAGTGTTTGTAACTGCTTATCAGATAAAAGAAATGGTTTCAGGTGAGAGGGAAAATAAAATTTACAAGGGAATTAAGTAAATCAAGGGGCTGGATAATGAGTGTCTTTCTCATTATATCATTAAGAGTTACTTTCCAGAACAATCAAGCCAAATTCAACACACGCTCTAACTCTTGGTAGCTTCAATCTTGTCCTGCTTGAAATAGACACCAAAACTCTTCAACACTCAAAATTGACTCAAATGAGTTGTCTCATTCCATTGCCTCTATTATCTCTTTGGGATGGCAATCACTGGCAAGCTGGGCTTTGGGGAAGCCCAGCAGTGCAGAGCCAGGGCCAGCAGCTATCCTGCATCAGAGGCATGCTGCAAAATGTCAGTACCCTGTGCACCCCTTGTCCCGTTTCTCTCAGTGGCCTCTGTGACCACACTGGAGATGGCCTCACAATCAGCCCACTCAGGGTGCAGAAAAGGTAAGAGCGCGCCGGCTGCCACGGCCATTGATACACACAGAAAGCTCTCGGTGCGGAGGCATCTCCAATTCATTCCAGTAGAAGTGTCAGCAGCCCAGCCTGACGCCTTCTATCATAAAGCAACGACAAACACAGCTCTTCAGAAAACAAGACTTCTGCTAACAGCTGCCTCAGAAATAATGTAAGCTTGTCTTTTCTTGATTCAAACATAGGGGAGGGGGCGCTCCTCTGAATAAGAAACTGTGGCTACAGAAAAAGACTGAACCATTTGAAAACCGTACACTGGTCCTATCACACGCATAAAAAAAGAATGTTCTAGTTGAAGAAACTTCAGTGAGAGAAGGGCTCAGATTTCTGGGGTTTACTCGTCTTCGACAGGTGAGCTGAGCTTCCACGAGACTGGGTTGAAATCCTAGGGACATGTGGATTGCCACAGAATGGGAGTGGACGTTCACAGCTGCGGATAGTGAACCCCCACACAGGAACAATGCTGAAGCTCATCACAGCAAATGTCCCCTTCTCACTGACGCACGAGACTCACCGGCCTCCTCGAGCTCTGTCAATAATATTTCAGCATTTGCTTCAGGGTTCTGAGCGCACAGCCCCCAGTGGTAAAATACTCAACCAGAGTTGCCTCTTCCGGGGCCTGACTCACACCCTCCTCTCCTGCAGCTGTCACCTCCCCTGGCTGCCCTCCTGTACCGCCCCTGCGATGCCTCCCAGGAGCCCCAAACCTCATTCTCCCTGCCTCCCAGCTCCAGGGATTGCAGCTCCCGTAGGGTCCCACCCACTCCTCCCTTGCCCCACCCTCCCCACCAAGGACCCGCTGCTCCCCAGGCTGGTGACAAGGGTCAGGGCGTGGAGCTCCCAGGCCAGTGAAAGGCTGAGGGTGCTGCTTTTTGCGTGTGAGTTGCAACTGAGGCAAATGTGGCCCCATAAATCCATTACAGCTTCAAATCTATTTCAATGTGTGATGCTTATTTTCTCTAATATTTTTAGTAGCACAGTTCAGCCACCTTACAGGACAATTTCTAGGGCTGGCCTGAGAGCCTAGCCACTATTAATAACAATTCTAGAATGCAAATAACCAATTCAGAAAAGTTAGCTGTAGCCAGGCGTGGTGGCACACGCTTGTAATCCCAGTACTTAGGAGGCTGAGACAGGATGATCACAGGTTCGCAGCCAGCCTCAGCTACTTAGTGAGGCTCTCCGCAACTTAGCAAGACCCTGTTTCAAAATAAAAGAATAAAAAATAGGGCTGGTGTGTAGCTTTGAGGTAAAATGCCCCTGGGTTCAATCCCCAGTACCACACACACACACAAAAAGTTGGCTGTAAGGTGCTTATTTTAAGTATTCTATGTACTACTATGAAAACCCAACACCTCTGATAGGCTTAAAGGCAAGCATCTGATATCTACATCCCCTGCAACCTCAGAGGGTAAGTCAGACTTTCCTATGATGTTTGCCTCATGTATGGAAGACACTGCCAAACTATAAACCAGAAATCCCATGCATTTTATATTGAATACTATAAAGGAAAAAGGAATTACAACTTCAAAGTACATTCTCAAAATTGGTCATTTCAAGTGGAAAACACTATAAACATCTTATGAAAAAATTTTTTTAGTACTAGGATCTACTTAAATGAATGCAATATCAAACCCTGTGTTAAAATGTTCTACCCAAAGACCTTACAATGTTGTTTTACTTTATTTTAAATAACGGACCTGAGGCGCCACCCGCTCAAAGCGCCTCCCTTGGTCAGGCAGTGGCTGAGCAGCCAGCCGGGCCAGCCCTGCTATGGCTCTGAGTCACTCCTCCGCGAGGGGAGCCCTCTGCCAAGCAAGGCCCTGCAGATGGCTTTGTTAGTGTACTCGTTGGTTTGTTGAACAGCAAGTAGAAAGCTCATACGTGGCCTTTGCTATTTTTCTAGAAATATTCTCTATCTGATGAATCAGAAATCTCTAAGCTACTAGCATGCCTACATGAAAACCAATCATACTAGAAAAAAATGATGAAAATGTACACTATTAAGAAAAATCTGCTAGCACACAAATATCAGTATGGTCTTTTAATGCACCTAGTCATTTTCGTGGCACAGGTTTGCTTTATAAATGTATGAATAAAGCAAATGCTGAGAAAGAACTAGTTTGCTTTATATCTTTCTGCTAAATGTTTTTTTTAAATCAAGAATACTACATCCATTTTAAGGCACAATGTTTTGTCATTATATCTCTACTTGAAATATATCTTTCCAAAAGTCATTTTCTAATTCTAATAATAATTCACAATAAAAGTGACCATTATGGAAGACACATGGAATCTCTTTCTAGTCAAGTGCCACAAACAAAGAAAGATCAGCCAAGGGCTCTATAATCCAAAGCTTGATGGGGTGAAGTTGTGGGTTGTTAGCATTAAAGAATATAACTTCTGATCAAAAGTAAATTAAACTTTTTTAAAGAACACTTCATGGGCTGATGTTCTACCCAAAGACCTCAAAATGTTTCCTTTTATTATTTAAATGTTAGTCAGCTTTTCATGGCTGTGACCAAAATACCTGACACGACTTAGCTTAGAGGAGGAAAGATTTATTTTGGCTCCCAGTTTCTGAGGTTTCAGTCCACAGTCGGCTGACTCCAAGCAGAAAGAACTTCATGCAGAAGGGTAGAGCAGAGGAGAGCTGCTCCGCCCATGGCAGCGGGAGCAGAGAGAGGAAGGGGCTGAGGACAAGATAAACCCTCCCAGGGCATGCCACCAGAGACTTGCTTTCTCGAACTAGGTTCTACCAAGTGAATGAATCCGACAAGGTTAGAGCCCCATCATCTACTCGTTCCCTAACAGCCCCACCTCTGAACAGCTCCACCGCATTGGAAAGCAAGCTTCGACACACGAGCATTGGGGTTATTCCAGATCCAAACCGTAAGAGTAAACACAAAACAGAGGAAGAGTGGACATGAATTTAGAGGGAAGAGGAATACTAGCAGAGGTGGGGACAGGCATACCCAAAACTCTACTAAAGAAACAGAAAAGACTACAGAGAAGCAGCAAGAAAGAAAAAGCAAAGGCAGTGGTGCGTACCTTCATTCTTCATGGGCTCCCACACACAACCGAGCTCCAAATGTCTCCACGCTGCAGAAGTCCCACCAAGACCTGGGCTTTCCAAGGCACTGGGAGGGCAGGCTCCCAGGGGAGGTCACCACTGCCCGGGGTGTTCTGAAAGGCTCCCCTGCAGGAAAGCACTAGCCAGGTGCTGCAAGGCTTACCCACATTACCTCCCTGAGGAGAAAGGGTGAATACAGAGGGTGGGTGTTCTGGCTTATTCTCCAACAATGAAAGTTTAAGGACTGGCTGACTTTGAACAATCAAATAATAGATTAAAAGATCCTCGGTTACAATCTTTTCCTAAAAATAATCATTTATAAAAGAGCGTGGCTATAAACCCTGAATTTCCACTCTGCCTGGTAGACATCTCTTCTTGTGAAGATTCCCCAGGAAAATCTCTATCAACTTAAACAAAACATAAGAATTGAGGAGACTTCACGACCTTGGTCAGGCAGTGGCTCAGATATACAGGTGAAAGCAATGATGTGAATATGATACCCATATTCATATCTGACGCATGCTAAAGTAATGGAGAAAGTACCTTTCTATTGGTCATCAAGTAGAGTGGGAGTCAGTCCAGAGGTTGAGAGCAAAGGAGGAAGGCCTCCTACCTTGGATGCCTAGCCTGGGTTTGCTACTTAAGAGCTACGAGGCCTTGGATAAGTTGCTTAACTTGTCTGTACCTCAGTTTTCATATCTGTAATATAGGACATTCACCTAGTGGTATGCTGGAGTGAAAATTAGAGTTAATACAGGCAGAGTTTAGACCAGTGCCTGGCACGTGGTAAGTACCATAATTTACAGTTCCACTGGAAAAAATAGAATTTACTTTTAATTTTACTAAAAATTATAGCACACAAATGTATTGAACTGGTCCAAAAAATGTTTCAAGCTTCCAATGGAATATGATTTGTCTCACATCTGTGACACAGCCTGCACTGCTAATATAACTGGCATATCCTGACACATAAACCCAGAAGCAAATCCAATTATAGAGTGTCTGGGGGAAGAGAGAAAAACAAGAACCAAAAGTGAACAAGTCTGTCTGAGTTGATACTATTTTGCCTTCTTCGAAATTGTGCCATTTAAAATAATGACATGAAACATGAAGCATCCTAAAATCAAAATTATAGAGCTGAAAATTATCTCTATTCCACAACATAAAATTTACCCCATTATAAAAAGCAAGTTTCAATTAAATAAAGATTCTAAGAACCTTTGAAGTGAGTGGTTTAACCCTAAGCAAGGACCAACAGCGGGTTCTATTTGCTCCCTCTCTGACAACTCCCAAGGTGTCTGGTAAAGAAATCTCATTCAGTAACGCGGTTTACTTTGCACCAATTCTACAATAATGCTCATCAATTACTGAAAGATTACAGAAGCTTCTGTTACTCCATGATTTCTACCTGGTTCCTTCAACTCAGTATCATTTAATTTCCTATTATGATATAAGGCAAATTTATGATGCTCAAAGGGTACACTAACTATGACTGAATATGTATGAGACCGGCTATATGAAAAAGGCCTATATTTGTAGTTAATATGGAAAAAAGTTCTTGGAAAATAGTCTGTGGATAAAACCCTCAAACTGTTTTAGCAGTCTGCACCAAAACCAAAGCCGTAGGAATAAAAAAGCCTTGATTGTAACACTGATAAGTCACAGAGAATCAAAGCGGCACTTGTTTCTTTCATTGTATTGAAACGCTATTACATATATATCCAGTATTTTACTCGCTCTAGAGACCCAAGAACTACTATTATAAACTTCAGTTTTACGATTCACAAGAAAATAATGTTAGCTTCAAACTTTTACCATATACTCTAAGATGGGTTTTGCCAACAGCGTTAATGAAGAAAAAGTTCCATCTCAGTTGTAAAGGGGGTAGGGGAGGAAGAAATAAGTAGGGAGGAAAATCCGCATTTAACAATGTTTCCAATACACACCCAAACAGTAGATTTGCCGATTTCTATGAGATACTGATAGCCGGGGTCTTATTTTCTATGACTGGGACATTTTGTCTTCAGTGAAATCCAAGCTGTCTTTCCCTCTTGTCTAAAAGTCCAAGGAGGCTCCCTCCACAGGAGACCTCAGACTCACACCACATGGAGTGACAGCCACTCCCTGCAGCTAACAGATGCTTGGCTTGGGTTTCCTCCTAAATATGTTTTTAATGCTGATAATACTTAACCACAACTGTCCAGAGCAAGGGAGCACTGAGAAGAATGAAGACCTGCTGTTATGTAAATGGGGGAAAGGGCCTCAAGGTAACAGCCTAGCTCTAATTTTACAGTGATCTCCACAGATATAAATGCTTCAATCCTTCCCATTTTTTGGGGGGGGTGGTACTGGGGATTGAATCCAGGGGCATTCTACCTCCGAGCTACACCCCCAGCCCTATTTTTTTATTCTTTATTTTGAAACAGGGTCTCACTAAGCTGCAGAGGGCCTCACTAAGTAGCTGAGGCTGGCCGCGAACCCGGATCCTCTGGTCTCAGCCTCCCAAGTACTGGGATTACAAGCATGTGCCACCACTGCCGGCTCTTCCCAATCTTTTTACCATTACAAAAAACAACTTTCTCCTCATTTATTCCCACTGTGAAGCTCATGATTTGAAAGAATCGCCCTACTGAATTGCATTTAGTAGATAACTGACCCCATTTTTAGAAATCATTTATCTGAGCCAGGCGTGGTGGCGCACACTTGTAATCCCAGTACTTGGGAGGCTGAGACCTGAGGATCCGGGTTTGTGGCCAGCCTCAGCTACTTAGTGAGGCCCTCTGCAACTTAGTGAGACCCTGTTTCAAAATAAAGACTAAAAAATAGGGCTGGGGGTGGAGCTTGGAGGTAGAATGCCCCTGGGTTCAATCCCCAGTACTGAAAAAAAAAAAGAAATCATTTATCTGTTAGAATAAATGAACATAAACACAGTATGTTCATAAAAGCAAATAAACTTCATGCTTCACATGGTCTCCAGGATGTGAAACCAGAAATCTGCCCTTCCATTAATTTTATTATTATTATTTGAAAACTTATTAGTCACTGAATAAAGACAGAATCCCAAAAAATAATAAATCTTAAGTTTAAAGAGAAAGAAAGCCAGGCTTTTAAGAAGGAACAGTTAAAGAGATAGACTGAAAAGAGAGAAAGAAAGAATAAAAACAAACAACAACAAAAAAACCAGGGAATGTTATAGAGGAGAAAAATGAGTACCCTCACAAAAATCTAAATTGTGTCAGTACATAAGAAATAAGAAATATTCCTTCTGCCCTCACACAAAAAGCATCCCTCACCTGCCCAGTACTGGGGTTTGAACTCGGGCACTTTACCATTGAGCTACATCCCCAGCCCTTTTTTTATTTTTTAAATTTTGACACAGGGTCTCACTAAATTGCCCAGGCTGGCCTGCGACTTGTGATTCTCCTGCCTCAGTCTCCCAAGGTGCTGGGATTGCGGAAGCGCCACTGCGCCCTACTGAAAAGTACCCTTCTTTTAAGGTCAGTCTCAAACTTCATGAGGCTTTTTCTAGTGACCCAAAATAAACGCTCTCCACTTAGACCCGTTCTTCTGTGTTTCTTCCATTTCTGTTCCTGCGTTATCCCTCCATGAAACATGAGGGCAGGCGGTGGCAGAGGAACGTGGGTTTCAGAGTTGGTCCCAGCTGGTCAATCAAAGCTCAGTTCTGCAACCAGGTGGCCTTGGGAGGGCTGTGACCCTCCTGCCGACACTCCCTGTGCAGAATGGGGCAGGATTAAACAGGACATTCAGTTCCCAGTTAAGTGTGCAGTAAACACGTCACTAGGAGCACGCGTCTCCAGGGCAGGGGCACCGTTCCTTCCACGGTGCT
This sequence comes from Glis glis, assembly GCA_004027185.1. NCBI lineage: Eukaryota > Metazoa > Chordata > Mammalia > Rodentia > Gliridae > Glis > Glis glis. The sequence continues at coordinate 39,424 of PVJS01010628.1, read as the reverse complement.
GCGCTTGCCGTTTCTTTTCAGTAAAAGAACAAGACTCAGACTTCTGGACACAGAAAGCTGGCACTGCAGATTGGCTCACTGTATTCAATTCTTATTCTCCATATTTCAACGAAGTACAGAAGGAGGGATCACTAGATGTATTTTGAAGAACACTTGGATAAGCACTGAGGAAGATGGCAGGGGTGGGGGGCCCTCTGCTGCTAACCAGAATAGCAAATTACAAAATAATTGTTACACATTCTATCAAAACAAGTATTTAAGCATAATATGTCAAAATACCTTTTATATCTTGTGGAATTATTCCTGGCATTTTACTATTTGAGTTTTTCAATATTTTGAACTTCAGTAACTACAACAAAACACCTTGGGCAATCTGCTCTATATCTCAAGTCTATGGACAATAATTTCACAATTTATGTACCATCCTATATAAAAAATCCAACAACAAAAGCACCATTATCAGTATCATTAGCATCACCATTCACTGCAATACTATGAGCTGGTAACTCACCTAACCCTATGAAAATAGAGGTCTGTAAGGGTCAATTAAGTTGCACATGTGACAAGGTGGCCAGGTACCAAAGAGGTACGATGTAAAACCAGGTACTTCTGAGCTCTGTATTACACTATGCAAGACCAAGGAGAAAACACTTCAATTGACTGGGCGTGGTGGCGCACGCCTGTAATTCCAATACTTGGGAGGCTGAGACAGAAGGATCGCAGGTTCCAGGACAGCCCCAGCAAGTAGTGAGACTCTTGTCAACGTAGCAAGATCCTATTTCAAAATAAAAATAAAACAGGGCTGGGAGTGTTGCTCAGAGGTAGAATGCCCCTGGGTTCAATCCCCAGTACCATACACATACAATAAAACACACTTCAGTTGTACTCCCAAGTTCTTTACAAAACTATTTTCTATTTATGTTGGTCTTTATATAAATAGAAATTAGTTTATTATTTTACATTGTAAAATTTTCCAATGCAGCAATGGAGGGGGTTTAGGGGAGAGAGGAGGAGGGATAGAGACGTAATGAAGGTAACAGTTTAAAGAATGCTATGTATATATATGAAATTATCAATACCAATCTCAATGATATGCACAGGCAGGGGGAAGGGGGTTGGAATCTGGAGGGAAACACACCAAGTGTTGTGTGCATGTGTGTTCCTACCACTCTATACCTCAGTATGATGTATGATTACAATGCACCAATGAAAGAATTTAAAAAAAGATTTTAACTTAATTATAAATTATTTTAATGGGATATGAAACATTATATTAAGTTAAAAGGATGAACACACAATTCTCTCTTTAATACAGTCCAGAATGAAATACTCATGAACATAAAGGAGAAAGTTTCTGACCTGCTCCACACCCCCTATCTCCTCAGTGTTCTGGTGCAGGCTGCAGGAATCATAGCAGGCAGCACATGTGAGCCCTCCCAGGCTGGCGGTGCCCCAAAGCTAGGAGTGCTCTGTCACTAGGATGGGACAGCAGATCTATGGCTTCAAGTTTACTTACTACTGCACCTGCACTAGGGAGGAGAAGTCACTGACTTCATAAATGTTCTAAGTAATGAGCAAATCAATGACCAGGTTCAAATCGGCATCAAAGGAAAACACCGGTGAATTTATCTTTACCACCAAACTACCTTCTTAGTTGCAGAGAGCCGCTTCCAGCACTAAGTAGTCAGTTCACCCCCAGCACCCTATCTTCCCCAGTCAAAATCACTGTCCATTTTTCTAACTTTAATTCCTATTAATATCTACTACACACCCACTATTTCAAGAGACCTGACACAAATTCTACTTTCTCATAGGCAAATTTCACTATCTCTAACTTTATCTGAACACTATAATCATTTTCAATTCATAAAACATAAAAAGGAAAATGTATCTTAGCAGTTCTTACATGTTCAGAAGGATTCCAGTCAGGGAGAATGGGCTTTGACTATATAACTGCTCAGAGGGAACTTTCTTTTCAAGATAAATTTATCCAACAAACAATAATAATGCTAATGCTGGAGGAAAGAAGATAATTCGTTGAATCATGAATTCTACTTCAAGTACTTGTGAACTTCAACTTAAAACCAGGCAAGCAGGTTTTGACTCAACTTGTAACCCATTTATCGCTTCAATACCGAGGTATCAAAGTTTGATCAATATTATTGGCCAACTAATTGCCTATCAAAGGGTCCACTTGGAGACAGATGAAGTGGCTAAGTCTGGGCATCAGTCAAGGCAGTATGTGTGAGTGTGTGAGTGTGTGTCAGTGTGTGTGTATGTGTGCGTGAGTGTGTGTGTGTGTGTGTGTGTGTGTGTGTGTATGTGTGTGTTGAACCCAGGGGCATTCTACCTCTGAGCTATCCCCCAGCCCTTTTTTATTTTTTGTTTGGAAACAGGGTCTTGCTAGGTCACTGAGAGGCTCACTATGTTGCTGAGGTTGATCTTGAACCTGCGATCCTCATGTCTCCACCTCCCAAGTACTGGGATTACAGGCGTGTGCCACCACACCCGGCAGTCAAGGCATTTTAAACACTTTGAGCTGGGTGACTGCACAGGGTTTTGTGTCTTATATTTAACTGTGTCCATGTTCACTTCCATCTGTGTCAAGGCTGCAGCTGCTGATTTCCACCCAACAACTGCTGGCAGCAGCAGGTGTGTGCACATGTGCACAAATGCATCCAGCAGGCCCCAGGCAGGCACACGTGCCGGGTCAGCCTGCTTACCTAATCCTGATTCCCTGAGGTTCAAGGCAACACACAAGCTATTTCTTATGAACCCCGTCACTTCACACTTATAACTGACCCATAACATCACCATCCCCAATACTTCTTAATCACTGTAATGACAACTATATTAGTATCAAAGGAAAATACCCTTGGATACCACTGGAGGGTATAATTACTGTAATGCTGACGAGCAGGCAGGCCCACTTCCTTCTCAGTGGCTTATAAAGGTGCACCAGGTTATCATACAGCGCGATAGGAGAGGAAGGCTACAAACTTCCCTGCGAATGCCTTCCTCGGGTTATACAATGGTTTTTCTCACAAGCAAATCCACAGGGACAGAAAGTTGTGTGGTCCTTGCCTAGCACCAGAAGTAATGTTGAGAACGGAGTATTCAAGGCTAAGCGTTGTGCGGATTTCCTTTTCATGTTGACAATATTCTAAAATTTAGTATGATGATGGTTGCACAGTTCTGTGGATGAATTAAAAAAAACACTGAATTGTACACCTGACATGAGTAGACTGCATGCTACATAAATTACATCTCAAAGATGTTAGACAAAAACAGGTCGTTTGGAGCCAGGTGTGGTGGCACACACCTGTAATCCTAGTACTTGGGAGGCTGAGACAGGAGGATTGCTGGTTCTAGAACAGCCTCAGCAATTAGTGAGACTTTCATCGACCTAGGGGGACCCTGTTTCAAAATAAAATTAAAATAGGGCTGGGGGTATACCTGGGAGGTCGAATGCCCTGGGTTCAATCCCCAGTAACACACATACACACACACACACAAAAAAAAAAAAAACCAGGTTGTCTGGAAATGTTACTAAGATGTTCCACATAAAACTATATCCTGCAATTCATTTTTCAAAACATATACAGGGATGGGGGACATGGTATGCTTACTCCTTCTTTCCCAATAACACATAATACACTAAAACACTGATAACTAAAATAGCAATAATGTGTAATGCCCTGGTCAAATATTCCTCTGAAGAAATAAGTGCATACTTTCCAAGTTAACTATTTCTGAACCCAATAGTTATGTCTGGAATGTTGAATAGAAAGATGCTTACATAAGTATTCATTACCTTTAGTATGGCAAGAAGTTTACTACAAGACTAAGTAAGCCCTGAAGAATAAATGTATAAGATTTTATAATCAAGACAAAATTTTTAATACAATGTTTTGTCACTACATAAATAAAAGAACATCTTAATACTTTTTAGCATAGTTAAAAAAATACTTATTTTTTCTCCAGTGCTGGCGATTGAACCCAGGGCCTTATGCATGCTAGGCAAGTACTCAACCAGTGAGCTACACCCTGAACCCAGAAAATACTTTTTGTCACCATTTTTTCCCATCTAGGGACCTCTGATGCTCTGGGGGGAAAAAAAATTAATAGGCTGTCTTCTTAAGGACAAAACCACAATTCCCTACCATTTGGATTTTTCACTCTGTGAAATCAACCATTTGATAAGACTAGCTGGGTTCCTACCATAAACACTTAATGGGATTACAGGTGTGTGCCACCGCACCTGTAATATTTCTTCTACATCCTTATGTGCCACATGCCATGCTAGCCAATGGGGTCAGACAGTTCCTCCCCTCCTGTAGCTTGGAGCCCAGGAGTCCAGACACACAGAAAATAGCATATACGCAAGTGTGTATAAAGCTGGGGTGTAAAAGGACACATGGCGGGGGCACTGAAATTGGTATGGGGCCAGGAAATGCCTGTCTGCAACAGGCAGTTGAAGATCATTTACCTGCCTATGAAAGGTAAATGATGGTCAGAAGTTACCCAGGCGGTGGGGCAGGGTCTGGAGAGCCTGTTCACTGCCGCAGAGGCAGGTGAGGGTGCCTCACTCAGAGACTGCAGAGCCCAGAGGGCAGAACTGCCCAGTCAAGAAGCCAGCAGCAAAAGCATAAGCTCCGCCCCATCACCCTGCCTCTCACCTCAGTCCCTAGGGCTAAGTGAGGATAACAGGCCTAACATTGAAGGACTGTCAGGAAGACTAATTAAGATAACTTATGTATGCTTTTATCATGGGGACTGGGGAAGCTGCTGCTCTTGTAATTGTCCTTGTGTTTTCCATGACTAACAACTATCCACTGGCCACAATCTTTACCTATGACAGCATGAGAAAATAATCAGAAAAAAATTCACTCACTGGCTTATGCCTATACAAGACTCGCCAAGGAAATACAAGAAGCCCCCAAGATCAAAAAGGATCCCTATTATGAGTCTACAATAAAATAAATGACTTTCTTTAATTTCACATAATAAAAATTTGGAATAACTGAGTCATAGTGACACATTTTATTCACGTGTACTTTTAATGCTCTAACCACATTATTAAACTCATAGAGGTAAGAATGCAGTAGATAAATAGCTCTACACTTCTAGTTTAGAGGAGGGGATGAAGAAACTCCTAGAAACAGACGTGCTCAAGCAGAACAAGGCAAGCCCAGGAGCAGGTGTTAGCAAGAGACTTTCCACCTAACAAAAACAGTTTTCTCTCTTCACTGACAGCCTGAAGGGTCCAAGCACCAAACGTACCTACCCTGTCTCTGGTTTGAGAAAGTAGAGTTTCTACCTCATTACCTACTCATCTGTGAAATCCATAAACATCAACCGGCAACATCTGTTGAAAGTAGCCAAAGTTACTTCTTGACATATGACCTCGCCTCTTGTTTCAGACAAACAGTAACCACTCCCCCTTCCAACACAAGCTTTGATACTCACATCCCAGGACCATCAGAGGGCCTGGGTACCCTCGATCCACCTTGCAGAAATGGATTCGTTCAGCAACACTGCTTACAACAGGGTCACAAACTGAGCAAGAGAGCTGCTGAAACCAAGTTCCAAACCTTCAGATTGTGAAAATACCAAGCAATAGCACACCTGGGAGACAATTCTGTTCTTCCTTTCTTTGTGACATCTACCATTTAAATAAGTGAATCTACATACTGGGTGCAAGTAAACTGCAAGTATCATCTTGTGAATTGAATCCTCAAGCAACCCTAAGCACCGCTGGAAAAAATCAGTAGGCAAGTTAGTGATGCAGAAAAAATACGTTGCAACTTTCAGTGCTTGAATTCCAACTGGCAAAAATTCTTTTTGACACACAAGTGATTAAGACTCACTAGTATGTTGGAACATAAAGATGAAAAAGTTTACCCTGGAGAACAATACAATAATATTACTGCCCCAGATAAAATGGGGCAATAATAGAGGAGGCAAACAGAACAAGATGGAAAAAGAGAAGAGGAAAAAATAAAGAGAAAAGAGATTCAAAGATATAAACTCAAATTCTGAAGAAGGATAAACCAGTTTTTACCTCTGAGGTTCACCGGCAGAGAGAGCAAGGGAAGGTATTGATCCTGACATTAATTGCGTGATTAACTCTCTTTACAGTACTCACCTACAGGCTCCTTTGTTCCATTTTATATCTGGAAATCTGTGGGGGCACTTGCAGTTGTCACAAGGAGGGCAGGACATCCCCGCCACCATACACCACATACACACACACACACACACAACACACACACACACACACACACACACACACACACACACACCCTTGTTAAGCAGCTTGCCTGACTTTCCAGTATTTTCCCAGATACTCTCAAAAGTAAGTAAAAATCCTGAGCTTCAAAACTAACTCCATTCTATGCAGAAACAAAAAAACATTTGGGGCATAATTTTTATACACTGCATTTTTTAGGAGATGGACTATTTACACAAGTGGAAGGAGGCTCTATTTTGGTTTGGAAATTTACCAGCACTGTTTACCACTTGAGAAAATCCTCTCACCAGTGGCAACATGGTTTGCACTATCTAAGTCACAGTGGGGCGCATCTGCAGCTGCCTGGACCCGTGGGTCTGGGTCTCACAGTTTTGGGTATCGCAGGCAGGGGTGCAAGTGGCTGAAAACCTTGCATCTTCTAGAGAGAGGAGACCCACCAAAGGGTGCGCTGCAGGCTGGCTGCAAGTCCACACACTTGATAGCACAGAGCTTAGAGAAGGTGCAGGTCCACACACTTGATAGCATGTCCCAGAGCTCAGAGAGGTGTCTGCACCTCCTCAACTCAGCTTGACTCTCAGTGAAGGTGGCGGCTAGTGCTGTACAGATTGTGTTCTCACAAGGGACTACCACTTCCAGTAGCACTGTTCTGTATAGTCATGCCTAAGCATTCATAAATCTAAGTAAATGTTCGTAAATGACATTTCCTTTCATTTCTTCTCTGTTACTTCAGTATTTTCATTTTTCTAGCGTGTGTTAATTATATTTCAGAATAGTACAGTGACCATTGTACAGTATGTTAGAAATAGATCTGGGTCTGATCAAGGTACCACTACTGTAAAGAGAAAGAGAAGAATCATGTGGCTCCAGCCTCAAACACTGTCTTCCTAAAGGTATGTACAGAGAAACCTGTCACAGGGAGGAAGCGTCATTACCCAGACTATTCCAAGGGGTCAAACTACATACCCCCAGCCTATTGAACTTCTGGGATAAAGTCTAGAAACTGCTGATATTTTACACTTTCACTTCATTCAAAAGTAGTAAGGGGGGGGGACAGTGGTGCATGCCTGTAATACCAGCAGCAACTTGGGGGCCTGAGGCAGGAGGACCTCAAGTTCCAGGCCAGCCTAGATAACTTAGCGAGACCCGGTCTCAAAATAAAAACAGAAGGCCAGGCGTGGTGGCGCATGCTTGTAATCCCATCCCAGTACTTGGAAGGCTGAGACAGAAGGACCATAGGTTTGCGGTCAGCCTCAGCCCTCTGCAACTTAGTGAAACCCTGTTTCAAAATAAAGAATAAAAAATAGGGCTGGGGGTATAGCTCGGAGGTAGAATGTCCCTGGGTTCAATCACCAGTGCCATGAAAATAAATAAATAAAAACAGAAAAAGCTGGGGATGTAGCTTAGTGTTAAAGTACCCCTGGATGTTTAATTCCTGGTACCAAAAATAAGTAGTAGGGAAAAAAAGACCTCCTCTCCTCCCAGGTCTTACAAGAATGCAGGAAGATATCGGCAAGCTAGGACCTGAGGCCACGTCCACCCAGCCGTATTTTGTAAATCAAGTCTCCTGGATGCGGCTGAGCCCCTTCTTTGTAGTGTCCCTGCATGGCTGTTTTCATGCTATACCTGCAGGGCTGAATAGCTGGACAGCAACTGTACAGCCCACAAAGTCTAAAATATTTATTATCTGGACATTTACCCAAAAAGCTCGCTAACTCCAATTCTAGGTTAAGCAAATTTTGGTGTTTTAGTTTTATGTTAACTGTATTTATATTTTAAATATAACTATATGCCATAATCAATTATAAATTTGAATATAATGATGTCTAAGATAAGCAAGATAGTTTGAGCTTCTTTAAATTCTACTGAATTTTAGTCTCTTTCATTTTATGAACACATACCTAGAATTTTCTGTGTAAATCTGATTTGTCACAGCCTACAGTTAGAATGATTTAATCCTATCAATTATGATGTGATAAATTCAGACAAACCTGATAAGAGAGAAAGCTTTTTTCCTACTAAGTTCCTATAAAGTCAAAGCAGTTCTATAAGTACTAGGGGTGATAAATGAGAGAGAAATCAATTTCATTCTAAAGTACACACTCAAAATGATGTGATTTGTGCCCATGCAAATTACCTGTTCAAGCCCACATACGACCTTTGTGACGGGACTCTCCCACGCCCAGAAGTCCACCTGACGCAGAGGATGACACGAGTAACCGTGAGGGGTTTTCCAGTCCTCACGGCTCCTGAGCCAGGATTAGTGGTCACGTGCTACTGAAGTTATGCTGTGTGCCCTCTCTCCGACATTCCCAGGCCATTTGTCCTCTGATTCCCAACATGCACTCTGAAAGGCCTGACATACTTTTGTCAATCACAGGCTCACATGCCCATGGCCATAGATCATTTTGTCCACTTCAAAAATAGCTTCAGCTACCATTCCAGCTTGGAACATCAGGAACACCTAGCAGGAAATAAAGTCTCAAACTATGGATGGTTTTCTCATTGTCACAGCTATCAAGAAAGGACCTCTGTCCCTGATATACCCCACACGACCCACCAGAATTACAGCTCTGGGTGCAGAAAACTGCATTAAAACATGCAAACACAATTCCTCTCCCCTCAAACCTAATAGGCAGTGATGAAAATAAAATGTTTCCCCCTTTTTCCTATAATGGGGGTGTGGCTTTCTCCATTAGGAAACCATGTGGGTCCAACTCAGAGGCCTCTTCCCCACACAGGCCCCCATGCCCTCCACTGAACTCCAGGAGAGCTCAGATATAGATGCTTAAGGGCCTGTTACGGAATACTTGGCTAAACATTAATGATGATTTGTACTCACTGTGAATTGCATGTATAACAAGTATGCTATTAGCAAAACTAGACTCACTTATTCCATTGTAAAAAAACTTTTCCATTGTACAGAAAAACTGACTTTATTCTCATACCCTTTCAATTGGACCTGGAGATCAAGCTAAAGTTATTTCACCAAAATTCATATCTGAATGAATAAGCAACCTAAGAGTTAGAATCTTCATGAGATGGCTTAAAGCACACCCTTCCCAATACCACTCCACCAGATCCCGCGCAACACAGCTTGCTGACTTCAGCTCAGCAGAAACAGTCTGGGTTCTAGACGTAGCTCATACACACAGGTCTTCTTCCTCACGAAACTCCTCAAAGGTGGTATCTTTGTCATTTCCTATAGAGCTTAGAGAAACCCAGTCCTGAGAACACCAGAGATCCTGAGAAAGAACTCCCCCATTGACTGCCGTAAATAAAAAAACAGAGCACGCCATCAGTCAGATCTTCCATTCTACAACCACAGGCGAGGCAGCCCAACGGGCACAAGGGTTACACTACAACCAAGCAGCTCCTCAGGGATTCACAGGCAGCACAGGACACCCCTGTTCTTTATTGCAAATGTCTACAGTGTGTTGCTTCTGCACTTTATCCTCTTTTTAACCTTCCAAGTGGTGATCTCAGAATCAGTGCCCTTAACATTTGTGACACAGTATGAGATGCTGGCATCCACGCACTTCCTGAAGGCTAAAGAGTGGAATGACAAAATGCCTGGAATACCTCAAGGGCTGAGGGGTGCAGAACAAAGCAAACCTGGCTGGCAAACTGAGTTCTTAAAATAACACAGTATTTTCCTATTTCCGCATGTTTTCCCAAACTCCTGGGCCTCAACTCTTCCTATCTCAGGATTGTGCCTTTATTGAAAGCTTTGCTCTTATATTTTTCCCCATCTTGAGGACACGTATCTTTGCCACCGCTGCGTCCCTTTTCCCTAAGCCCTATGTTAAGCACGGGGCCATGCTTCACACCAGGGGGCAGGAGAGCCTCTGAGGGCACTTGCCGCCCTGCTGCCTGACTTCCAGAAGGAAGCACTGTCCTGTGCCTCCCCTGAGAGTGGCAGCGCCGCAGGACACTAGGTCACCAAGGCAACGAGGAGGCCCAAGCTTCACGGACAACGTTAAACTACAGTGCTGTGACTCAAAGAGTTTAAGCATTCAATGACCAAAGGCCTTTAGTTTTTACAGATAATATTAAAAATACATATTACATACTTAACATAAGCTCATATATATATATTTATATATCTATTTACCTATATATATATATATGTGTATATATACATGTGTATGTTTTTTGGTATCCTACCTTTTTCTTTGGCAGGCTGGTCACGGTGGCACATGCCTGTGATCCTAGTACTTGGGAGGCTGAGACAAGAGGATCACAGGTTCAAAGCCAGCCTCAGAAATTTAGAGAGACCCTGTTTCCAAATAAAAAATAAAATAGGACTGGGAGTGTAGCTCAGAGGTAGAACACCCCTGGGATTCAATCCCCAGCACCACAAAAAGAAAAAAAAAAAAGAAGAAATGGCAATAGATCTTATTTTTCAGTTCTTCATTATTCTTTTATGTTTATGATTTCTATTTCTGTTCCTGACCCCATGTTAGGGTTGGGTCTCTCCCCAAACAACTAAAAGATGATCATTTTGCAAGTAAAATACACTTTAGCTACTGAATCCTTCCACTCTGCTTCTTCTACAAAGTTTGATTCATTAATATTTGCTTTATCTTGCCTGCTAGCAATTTAGGATCAACCATATTACTCATCCATGAAAGCAAGCAACTCGCCATCCCTCCAGGTTTACACTCTATCCTTTAAAGACGGTATGCAGTCAAAATGCCAGATGGAGAGAGAGAGAGAAAGAGAGATGGACAGACAGACAGCACGCACTAAACTCACAGGCTGTCACCACTGTGTAATTTTTTTTTTTTTTTTGCGGTACCTGGGATTGAACCCAGGGGCGTTTTTTACCTCTGAGCTACACCCCCGGCCCTATTTTTATACTTTATTTTGAAACCGGGTCTCACAAAGTTGCGGAGGGCCTCACTAAATAGCTGAGGCTGGCCTCGAACCCGGATCCTCCGGTCTCCGCCTCCCAAGTACTGGGTTACAAGCGTGCGCCACCATGCCCGGCTACTGTGTAATGTTTATTAGTACATTCTTCCCTCACTTTATTCCACCTTCCCTGAAAGACCAGAGCTAACAGCCCTGTCTCCTCAACCAAGAGCTCTTCCTTATTACTCCAGGAATAATGGGACATCCTAGAATAGCTTGTGACTTTCTAGTATAACTTACACTCTGGTCCATCTTAAAAACTGTAAAAAAGACAAGTCATGGAATTTCTGCTTACAACAAAAAATATCTAAAAGGTTAATCTGGTGATGTAGGATTTTGAAAGCTTCACATACTTTCTGAAAACCAAACAAGTACTTCTTCCATTAAAAAAAAATCAAGAAATGAAAAACGGGCAAACACATTAATCCTAAATAAAATTAAACATGCAAATTTTCAAAATAAAGAGATGATTTAGTGGTACATCAAGGACTACGGCTGCAACCTATGCTTGAACACCATTTACCTCTATATTAATACTACTTTCGGGCCAAATGTAGGTTAAGTTAATCACTTAAGTACCCAAGTCCAGGGTTTGGGAATATTAGGCATTGAATACTTGTGAAATATATTAAGAGAATATGTACCTCTATAATCCAATTTAGGTTAAGATTAAAATTAGAAGGGAATTTAAACATAAAATGTTACACATTTAAAAAGAGAAGAAAGCACATGAACCAGTAAGATGATAACCTTCAAATTAAAAATAACGTGCCTCTGTAGGGCTACAAAACTCACTGTTGAATACTAAGGACTCAGCTTCCAGGAAACGTGACTTCCTCCTGTTCTCTCTCACCAATCCCACTGGATATGACTTCCCACCTACACACTATCAGAAGGGGTTGCTTAGTTTTGAAAAGAAAATCATTCTCCCTTTCTTTACATAATAAGATTAACTTGGGTCCTTGCTGGGCCTCTCTATTCCAAGCCTTCCCCCATGAACAGGAGACCCAGGAAATGGCTATTGTGCAATTTATACCAGCCTCTTAATGTAAAGCAGGGCTTACTCCAAGAAGGAGCTCTCAAAGTTCAGGTTGAGGCTTGGGGTCTCCCACATAAAATCTGACTGAACTGCAGGGTGTCAGTGTAGGATTCTGTTTACATGGCTCTCCTAGAGGAGCTCAGAAGATGCGCATACATTTTCTTTAGCCATTCAGCAACGCTGTCTAGTTATGAGACAGAAAATATTTCTTTTCCAAAAGATAAAACCATAGAATGTGAGATCCTGAAGAACTCGGAGGGACAGATGTTGTCACATAAGCTTCTCCTGTTGCAAAGGAAGCAGCTGGGGCCCAAGGACCCAAGCCACTGCCTCAGATCCCAAAGTTGGGGCCAGGGCTGGAACTAAAACTCACACGCAGTGGGGACACAGGCCACCTGTCCTCTCACTTTCCTAACTCCAGGTACACTCATGGAGAGTGTAGGTCTCAAAGGCAGTCCCACAAGCAGCAGTAACAACACTTCCTCCCTCGACAAAAAGCTTCATGCCTAGGGTGCTCTCTAGACCTGCCATTTTAACAATCTCATTTTTTTTTTTCCCAATTAGGGAGACTCCTCAATCAGGAGTTCCTATCTTCCACATTCCACACCATCTGACTCTCTTCAGGGAAGAGGGTTAGAGAAACAGCAGCCTCGTACTGACCTGCTTGAATCCAGGTCCTCCCCTAAACATCTCTGATCGTGTGGAAGTCACCAAATCGAATCAACTAGGGCTTCAGTGTCCTTATTTGTAAAATGGGATGGGGTGGGGGTATGAATCACCACACATATGTGTTACAAGGTTAAAAATTTAACCTGTAAAGTGCCTGCACAGGGGAGACCAGTATTTCTTAAAAGTGATCCCACAAACACCTGCGTCAGAATCATAGTAGATTTTGTTGTTTAAAATTAAAGTTCCCAGGCTCTGCCCCAAAGACACTGAGAAAGGAGTGGAGTGGAACAACAAGAGGTTCCAACGCCTGCCCAGCCTGGCGACCTGCTGCTGCAGGCCAATCAAGCTCCCAGTTTCATTCATTCTCAGCGTTCGTCTCAGAGTAGATGATTTTCCCGCTGGGCCCAGCTAAGGAGTCCAAACACAACAGGCAAAGAGGAGGAGGAACCAGAGATACCATCTATCCTGCTGGCTTTCAAACTTTCTGGACCTTACCCCACAGTAAGAAACGCCTTTCACAATGCAACTCAATATATGAACGTAAGCAGGTCATATATTTATAAAAAAAATCAAAACACACACACACACTGACTTCAGAGTCTCACAAAAATCGCTCGTGGAATGTGCAATGAAAAGGTATCTTCTATACTCCTCTAGTCTATCTCTCTTTTTTAAAAAATTACTGGTCACAACCTACTGCTTGGAAAATATGAATCTGTTTTTCCTCCTCCACAAATGGTTCTTCAAGGACAGTCCTCATGAAGACAGAGTCCTGAGAATAGTCTATGCCAGAGATCCTGAGGCTCAGCATTCTGCGTGTGCACAGGTGCCCCAGGTGATCCAATGCAGGTGGCCACCCCCACAGCAGGAACAGACCTGGCCACATAGCACCAGAGGACCCTGTGCAGGGTAGTAGGCCCACGGTGGCAGCTTGGCACGCAGGTGGGTGGTAAGGACACACTACTGTAACTGGGAATCCACCCGCAGCCAGAAGGCCTCTGAGGACCATGGCAAGAAATACCTCAAGGATTGAATGAACCATCCAAATGGATCATTTTGGGACAGCATTCCCACGGGTGTCAGTAGGACACTTAGTCCAAGTCTTGTTTCAACACTAAAATGGGGGACTAAAGACCCCACCCCAGACTTCTGGATAGGCATTTTGAATAGCAAAAGCACGGCTGGGAGCACAATGTCCTTGCAGGAAAATGAAAACAAACCAAAGAAATTATAGGAAAAGAAAACAAATATTCCACATCCCTCCCCACCCCACGCACACAATGCTCTTGGCCCTCAACTTAGCTTTCATCTGCCTGGCTCTGCTGGAATCCGGGTGGTGTTTTCCATTCAAACAAGTGCTCACCAATGTCACCCCCATAACTGGCCTCATCGTATCCCTACAAGCTCTGAGCTACCCAGTTTCACCATGGGCCAAGTCTCTTCACCTCTACCACATCAGAAATTGTGATACTTTGTGTTAAACCTAGGAAGGAAAGAAGACAGCACAAAGCAACAGCTTCCCTGGCAAAGCAGCCATCCAGCCAGTAAAAGACCATTTCTAATGCCCCAGCAGAACGCCACTGTGCTGCTATGGGCACTGCCAATCCAACAAGGACTGCACTCCAGCAGACGCAATCCTCTCTAAGAATTTTATCATCTTAGACACTGGCCTTTGGAAATTACAAACCGTGGTATTTCCCCAGGAACAGGTGTTCTGTCTAATGCTTGATGGGGTAAATGGGCAGTGGCCTTGGAGTCCACTGGGGACCCAGTCTGAACCAGCGGGGCACCCTTGGTGTGCCTAGTCTGGGTGTTGTGAGGCGAGACGGAGCAAGCTCCAGGCAGCGGCAGGTGCCAGCTCAGCTGTGGCCACTGCCCTGCCACCTGCACCCGGGCAGAGCCGTGCCCAGAGCTCATCAGGCTCTCTCCCCTCCTGCCCCTCCGGCCTTGACTGAAAGCTTCTTTTCCCTCACAAACTTACTCTCGTTCGTTCATTCATTCATTCATTCATTCTTTTGATACTAACTTTGTGGTTCAGCTGACTCTCAGAGTCAGTCAGTTCAGTACTTAACTGGTGTTCATTGTTAGAAAAGTTAAAATTCAAACTAAGTGACAGCCAATCAATGGGATGATACTTCTGTGGTCTTAATATCAGCCTTCTATGTGAGTCACTACGGTTTCATAATAAAATTCCGAAAATCATTTGACAGTCATTGGACACCTACTCTGTGCCAGAAGCCACCCTAAGCTCTTTACAGACGACACTGAATCATCCCGACACCTCATATGGTGACTCAGCCTCCACCTGAGGCAAGAGAGGACAAGAATTTGCCGGGTTCACTGAGCAGGATTCTACCCCAGGCAGCCCGAGTCTATACCGCCTGCCCTCTGCACACTGAGCCAGAGCCCTGTCCTCCTTTGTTGATTGCTCCTCCAACATTGTGCACCAGGGCGTCAAAGAGTCTAGAGATACAGGTTCTCTGACGATGTATCCATTTTTGTATCTTTTACATATTTTTATTCCTGGAATGTGTGTCCTTCTGCTTGTTTAAAAATGGATGTCTTTACTTATATAACCTACTAAGAAAAAAAACGCCAAGTACCCTTCATTAAAATACAATGTTCTGTCCCATAGAATGGCTTACTGAAGCTGGTGACTACGTGTGTGAGGTGAAAACATGTCCCCGTTGTGAGTCTTTTGTATTTTTCCAGTTATGATTTAAAACCCAAACTGAAGCCGGGTGTGGTGGCACATGCTTGTAATCCCAGTACTTGGGAGGCTGAGACCGGAGGATCCGTGTTCACAGCCAGCCTCAGCTACTTAGTGAGGCCCTCTGCAACTTAGTGAGGCCCTGCTTCAAATAAAGAATAAAAAACAGGGCTGGGGTGTAGCTCGGAGGTAGAATACCCCTGGGTTTAATCCCCAGTACCACAATAAATAAATAAATAAATAAATAAATAAATAAAATCTAAACTGTCTTGAGAATGTAAATGAGAGTCTCTCCCCCTCCCACACAGGCAAACCGTAATTATATTAAAAGCACGCTTATTAAAAACACCTTGATTTCCTTAATAAGAAAAGCACAGTCCTCTTTCCAAAAGTTATTAAATATTTTTAAATGCTTGGTTTCAAACATATATGTTATTCCCAAACCTCAGACTACTCAACATTATTAGCACTGGGAATATAAAAGACAGAGATATTTTTGTATTACCGTCTACAGCGCTCCGTCATGACCGTGTGTCACGCTGGGGAGGCCCGCGCACGCAGCCCTCCTGCTGCCGTGGCAACGTGCGCCGGGATCCTGAGTTTGGTGACTGTCGCCACGGGGCTCCCACGAGCACTGCCCACACTTCTGGAATGGAACCCACATTCAAATAGCTGCTCTTGGTTTACCATTGCCATTTTTTCATTAATTTAGTCAAATGTGCCCTTGTCATCTTTGAGAAAAGACTATTTTCCTGTAAATCAGAAACAACTGTGTCTGTGACTGAACAAACTGCAGTGAGGCTGGCTGACAGGAGAAAGCCCAGAATCCTAGCTCTCAACCTTTTGCACACTTTATTTTTTTAAAAAGTACTTTTATTGGTGCATTGTAATCTCACACCATTATGTACTTCAGAGTGATAGGGACATACATGCACACAGTGAGCTTCCCCTGGCTCCCTCCCCCATACATGATACTGAGATGGGCATTGGTAACTTCACATATGTACATGAGTTCAGTGGAAGTGTTTCTTTCATTGATTCTCCCACCTCCCATCACCCTCCCCTAGACCATCTCCTCGCTGCACTGGAGTTTCTCCTCCATTTTCTTTTTTTTTTTTTTTTTTGCGGTACCAGGGGTTAAACCCAGTGGCGTTCTACCTCCGAGCTACACCCCCGGCCCTATTTTTTATCCTTTACTTTGAAACCAGGTCTCACGAAGTTGCGGAGGGCCTCATTAAGTAGCTGAGGCTGGCCGCGAACCGGGATCCTCCGGTCTCTGCCTCCCAAGTACTGGGATTACAAGCATGCGCCACCACGCCCGGCCTCCTCCATTTTCTAAAGTCCCTCTGGTATCCCGATTACTCCCTAGCTTCCACATATGACCCTTCTCTTTCTATGACTGGCTAATCTCACTTAGCATAATGTTCTCCAGGTCCATCCATTTTTCTGCAAATAACATAATTTTGTTCTTCTTGATTGCTGAGCAGAATTCCATTGTGTGGATCTCCCATAACTTTGTGATCACCTAGGTGGTTCCACAATTTGGCTGTGGCCTTCCATACACTTTGTATCGGGGGCTTCAGAGGAAGGGAGAGGTGAGGAGGGAAAACGACCATGAGGATATTCAAATGAAACACCGCTCACACATCCTGAGGACAAGCAGCTCCCTGACCGAGGGTAAAAATGGTAGGAGTTACAGGTGTAGAAATGGACTGTCCCTTTTGTGAACTCGGTGGGCAGTTATGTGTCAGAACAGAGTGAAGATGGCAGAGAAAGTGGACGCTGAATGGCCTGGGTAACAATCACATGCTATGTGGGACACTGTGGGCTCAGGTTTTTTTTTGTTTTTGTTTTTTAATTCCTGGTTCTAGGTATTCTTTTGGGGGTGGGTTCTGGTTGGTTCTAGGTATCCTTCATCATCAACATCCTTAAATTAGAAATGGGAGGAGTAAAATATTTCAAAGATACCAAAATATATGCATCGTCAGTGAACCTTTATCTCTAGACCCCTTGACACCCTGGCACACTGTGCTGGAAGAGCAATTCACTACCTGGTCTTCCCCCACGTCCACACCACTCCTGATTGCTGCCACAGTTCTCAGGAGAGGTAGCAGAGGAGGTAAGAGCCCAGCCTGAGCCAGGCTGTTGATTCAAATGCAGGGTCCCCCTTCTAGCCACAGGCCTTGGGCTGGCTTCCTACTCCACAAGGTTAGTAAACGTATTTGACGAAGACAAATAAGCCAGTGATAGGGAACATGTGAGGTAGTTTCCCCCAGATCACTGAATGGTGTTAAAAGATAAACATACCTTTACAAGACCGCTCCCATACTAGCACATACCAAGTGGAATTACACACACAATGATAGTATAACATACACGGTCTTTAAAAGGTTAAGAGGTGTGACTCAAATCACTACGCACTAGAATAAGATAGCGTGGTGTCAGTAATATGAGAATACTCAGCCAATGCTATATCTAAGAAACAACCAATCCTCCAACAGCCATTCAGTTTTCTGAGTGGTTGGGTACTGAACAACCAATAGTTCAAAAACGGTGAAGCAAATAAATAACCAAAACAAAAAATGTAATCATCTTGTTTCAAACACCCCTTCTTTTTTCAAATAGCTTATAAGTAAATGAGCAGGCAATGATTAGTAAGTGTGAATTCTATGGCTGGCTCTGGATGAATGCAACTCTAGTGGCACCATACCCACGTGTAAACTCCAAAGGAGAAAACAGAGTCTGAATGGGTTCCAGAGATAAACCAGCTCATAGGAATGAGAGATGTCTGTGTGAGCTCGCTACAATCATGAGAAGCAAGTCCCGATTACAATCCAAAAAGCCAACCTCTGCTCAACTCCTGCTGTGTGCTGAACTTTGCACAGACTAAATCACTGGGTGCTCGCATCAACACTAAGAAGCAAACACCATTAGTATTCCTAACCTACAGATGGAAAGGTAAAGAACAGAGGAGGTAAATAACATGCCCGAGATCAAAAGGCCACTGAGTGGAGAGGATGGCACTCAAAGCCGACTCAAGAACACAAGCTCTTACTCACCAAAGTGTAAATAAATACAATTAATCAGGTCAGTATAAATTAGTGACAAGTCTCAAAACTAGTTCCTATTCTCAAAACTCAACTGTATATTTAGAAAGAAAAAAAAGCTAATGATTTGGTTCCTCAAATTCTTTTTTTTTTTTTTGCGGTACCGGGGATTGAACGCAGGGCACTACACCCCTGGCCCTATTTTTTATACTTTATTTTGAAACCGTTTCTCACAAAGTTGCGGAGGGCCTCACTAAGGAGAGAGACAGAGAGAGACAGAGAGAGAGAGAGAGAGAGACAGAGAGTTGAGGCTGGCCGCGAACCCGGATCCTCCGGTCTCCGCCTCCCAAAGTCCTGGGATTACAAGCGTGCGCCACCACGCCCGGCTTGGTTTCTCAAATTCTATACCTAATTAACAGTAGTAGAACTTAATCCATGTCATCAGTGAAACTGCGAATAAAGATTTGGACACCCAAGACCACACACTCCCGGCATCATCAGATCTTGGAGCTAAACAGAGTTTAGGGATCATTTAGTATAAAATAATTTCATGGATGGAAAACAAACGTCAGAAAAGTTGAAAAATGTTTGCAAGGTCGCATAAAAAAATACCTAAATAAAGAAACCAAAAAAAAAATCAAGTTTTTATCACTAGCATATTCATTAGTAAAATATAAAACCATAACACAGTGTAATACACTTCCAGATTACAGTAAAGATTTGTCATTACACACTCAAGAAGCATTAACAATGTGCATTAGCAAACAAAATAATAAACCCACTACAGAAGAATGTTCATGAAGGAAATGTGGTACAACTGCTACAATTCAGCACTCTTAATTAGCATAAAGAGATTAGCAATATAAAAAGGACTCCTGCTTTCCACTTAGATCTCTTACAGTATTTCTTGTTTACTTAAAACAATTCTAAAGAAGATTTGGGATTCCAAAATTAAAAGCCAAAAACACAAACTCCAAATCACCTCCTTTAAAGTAGAAATGCAGAAAACCTTGGCTGTTTATCTAAATTCATTTCTCCATTCTTATTACTGAACAGAGCATTCTAGCTTCTTTTTAAATCACACATGGTAAAAATCAAGTATATAAAAAAATTAATTTTCATCCAATCTGATCATTTTGCTTCCTTCCTCTAAATCGAGTTTTTAGGGTATTATATTTAGCATATTAATTTTTTAAAACTGTAAAAGGAAATAGAAATCATGATACCTGCCAATTTGAAATCAATGAATAAGTCCAAATGATTTAAGATAGGATGTGTTTCATTACCTAAGGTATTTCCTTCACCTTGGTCAGAAATAAACAGAACATATCCTTGTCTACACACGTACATTGACTGATGTCACAGACAAATCAATGAAGTCCTCTATCATCAAACTGAAATACAATACTCAGTTTAATTCATTCATTAAAAAATAATTAGATGAAATAAAGTGACAACAGAATCAATTTCTGCATTGTATTACATAAGGTTTTCATTCCCTCTGTTATATTCTCATAAACTTTCTGGTGAACTATGTTAGATGTAGATTTTTCAATAATAAACTTTTTCCCCAACCTCTGTTTTAAAAGAAACAACAACAGTGTTGATCAGATTAACCTGTATTTCCACACTCAGATTAACCTGTGACCTTTCAGAAGACAGGAGGTAAGGACACACCCAGTGACCTAGCCTGGTGGAGTCTGACTTTGAGCTTGGACAACTGCCTCGTTGCGCAGACACACGGACTGCACACTCTGCAGGGGCCCCTCCTAGGTCATAGACCCCCTTCTGGGGGGAGAGGGGTATTTGTCTCTGGTTAGCTGTCCTCAAGCAAAGGACAACTAATGCCACAAAGCCATCTCCAGCCTCGAACATGGTCAGTCTTAGGTTTCGACCCATGTATAATTTAAAGAATACAGAGTGTCACCAATTTATGTAGTAGAAGCCCACTGACAGTTACAAGCCGGGCAGTGCTGGACAGCCCCTCCTGGCGTGCTGATGGCCAGAGCCAGCCTCTCAATGCGATCACCACTAGTTTGGTCAGACAATTTTTTTTTTTTTTTTTGCGGTACCGGGGATTGAACGCAGGGGTGTTCTACCTCCGCGCTACACCCCGGCCCTATTTTTTATACTTTATTTTGAAACCGGGTCTCACGAAGTTGCAGAGGGCCTCACTAAGTAGAGAGAGAGAGAGAGACAGGGCGAGAGAGAGAGAGAGAGAGAGAGAGCTGAGGTTGGCCGCAAACCCAGATCCTCCGGTCTCCGCCTCCCAAAGTACTGGGATTACAAGCGTGCGCCATCACGCCTGGCTCAGACAATTTTTAACTAAGTCAGTTAAAACACAGTGTCGCTGGAAGGACCTCCTCCTGCTCAACACATACTTAAGGAAGTTAACAGCTGGTCAATCTCGACTGGGGGCTTTTCTTGGAGCACCAATTCCTGGGTTCCTCACCATCTTACTTTCATAAATACGAATGTGCCAATTCTGATGTTATTCCTTAAAGTAGAGCTAGAAACAAACACACTCTGGAAGAAATTTAAGGACAAAATGCTCATGGATGTTTACAAAATCCCTGACTTAACAATTGTCTCTCCCACACTTAAATTGACAGTGTATTGCCTTTATCAAGACTTCCCAAATCATTCAGTTTAGCTTTTGCAGAAATATTTTCCTCACTCGTATCTTCACACACTCAGACAATACTTACTGAGATTATACATTTGGCATCAATGGGTCTGGAAACAAACACAGCTAACTTGTGCGTAAGCCTGGTGTTCAAACCAAAGCACCTGGGCACATAGAGTAGCCGCTCTCCTCCACTACCAGGTGGAGTTAATTGTCAGGTTTCTATTTATTTTTTAAAAGGAGAGGCGAGGTGGAGAGGTGAGAAGAGGGAAGAGGGTGGAGAGAGAAAGTTTTACTTTCCTCTCCCTTCATTTCATCCAAAGAAATTCCTGCACTCCACAAATACAAAACAGACTTGTTTCACTCCTATCCTATCGCTGTTTGTAAGCTATGTGCACGAAACACACAGATCTCTAGTAAAGGGAAGAACGTCGCACCGGCTCTGAGTTCCCCTGACATATCTCATCAGTATCATATACAACAGCAGCCAAACTTCCCTCAGGCCACAAGCAAGAAATCCTACATCAGTGCACTGGTCTAAACACGGCCATACACTAACTGTGAACTGCTTTCTTCATTCAGACATGGAGAATACAGCTGGTCCTACTAGGTTAGGTTTTTTGTTTGTTTTGCTGGTTGGTTGGTTGGTTGGTTGGTTGGTTGGTTGGTTTTGTACTGGGATTGAAGCCAGGGGCATTCTACCTCCAAGCTATACCCACAGCCTTTCTTTTCTTTCTTTTTTTTTTTTTTTGATTGCTAGAAAATAAATGAACTAGTATGAATACTGTACAAATATGTCATACAAGAAACACTTCCTCCAAAGTTGCTCCAAATTAAATTCAAACACAATATGTAAATTAAAAGATAAAGCAATGAGGTATCAAAATCCCTTTCCTGGCTACATAACATACTTACATACCCTGGTCAGGAGACTTAACATACTCTGGTCAGGACAGAGTCATTTGCTTTGTTTTCCCAATCCTTCAGGGAAAAAAAGAAAAAAAAATAGCTTTCTTTCTTTTTTCTTCTTCAATAATGCCAACAATTCTTACCTACTACCCATTCCAGCTCTTCCTTGGGCATTCCTATTCTTATTGGCCCTGGCCAGCATTTATAAAACATCCTTCATGCCTGAGACACCCAAGGTTGACTGAAAGGAGCTGCTGCTTATAGAAATAACACTACATAGCTGGGCATGGTGGCACACGCTTGTAATCCCAGTACTTAGGAGGCTGAGACCGGAGGATCTGGGTTCATGGCCATCCTCAGCTACTTAGTGAGGCCCTCTGCAACTTAGTGAGATTCTATTTCAAAATAAAGAATAAAAAATAGGGCTGGGGGTGGAGCTTGGAGGGAGAATGCCCCTGGGTTCAATCCCCAGTACCACCAAAAAAAGAAAAAAAAAGAAATGACACTACATTATTGATAATCTCCTTGACAAGATATCAAAAGCACCTTTGTATGTTTTCTGATAATTTTATTTTTATTTACAGGAATCATGTGCTAGTCTTCTTTGTACCCTTTCCCCCACATACACACTTCACCTATCATTCAACAAGTAATTGACTGACTGAGCCATTTAGTCAAAAAAGAGGCATCGCAGGATAAAGCTGGTACAACTCTATTTCAGTCAACATTCTCACTGCTGTGACCTAAAATACCTGATGACCACAAGTTAGACGAAGGAAGATTTATTTGCTTACAGTTCTGAAGATTTCAGTCCATGTATATATTTTTTATGCAGGAGCCGAGACTACAGGTCTTCAGGGCATGATGGCAGGAGGCAAAGAGAGCGAGGGGAGAGGGGGAGAGACATATACAGACGCCAAGGCCACGCCCTCAGGCACCCACCTGTAGCCAGGCCCTGCCTTCAGAGGCTACACCTGTGGGGACCCGCATCCAAGCCCGGCTGCCTACAGAGCATGAGCTCCGAGGACATTTTCCTTTCAAACCATAACGAACTCCAACCCTCTTAAAATGCAGTCAACAGGCTCTGGATGGGAACAGGGCCCAGAGACGATGGCTGGAGCTCTGGAAGGCCCAGCAAGAGCCAGGGTAGCAGGTGTGGTAGGTGTGCCTTCAGCAGGAGCCACCAGCCCAGGCACCCATGAACAACCTGGGTGAGCAGGAACCGCCTGGTCCTCAGAACCTGCCTGCTGGTCCATGGAAGGACCAAAACTGGGTCCACACCATCTCTTTAGAATTCTACCATTTCTGAGCACTTTAGATAAGCATACATAGTACGGTGTAACCATGATTTTACTTTTATTACATTTGTCTTTAAACTTTTTATTTCATTGAGAATTTTTTTCCTTCAGAGTACTGATTTGATCTGAGTACTGATTTGATCAGGGTACTAAAAAAAAATTCAATCTATGTCTGAGGAACAAACTTCGATACCTGTATGCAGATCTGGCCAAGAGAGGGCATATGTGACAAAAGGAAGGTCCAATTAATTCCGAAAGAACAAAACTTAAATTTTCATAAACAAACGAACATAACTGAGTTTACGCCAGAAACTTTAGTTGGTAAGTGCTTGTTCTGATATTTTACACTTTCAGGCACACATGACAAAATATTTCATTTTTTCATATTTTAATTGCTGCATAAGTATGTTCTATTATAGGTTTATTCACAAGAGGCAAGTTTATGGCAATGACTGCTTATGTTGGTACATTTTTATTTATTTATTTATTTATTTATTTATTTATTTATTGCGGTACTGGGGATTGAACCCGGGGCATTTTACCTCCAAGCTACACTCCCAGCCCCCCACTTTTTTTTTCTATTCTTTATTTTGAAACAGGGTCTCACTAAGTAGCTGAGGCTGGCCGCAAACCTGCAATCCTCCTCTCTCAGCCTCCCAAGTACTGGGATTACAAGCATGCGCCACCACACCCAGCTCCTTTATGTTGATACATTTAAAGGAAACCATTCCAGAAGATGGGCTTTATACCAGGTATGTTTATAAATAGGTCTAAAGTACTCATTATTCCTGTTAAGCATTTTGCAGGCCCAAAGTATTACCATGCACTCTTTTTATTATTATTAAATCTTTCAGATGATGGCTCTTTTTGAGAGAATAAAAACCTATCTATAGTCAGGCATGGTGGTGCATGCTTGTAATCCCAGTACTTGGAAGGCTGAGACCAGAGGATCAGGGTTCGCAGCCAGCCTCAGCTACTTAGTGAGGCCCTCTGCAACTTAGTGAGACCCTGTTTCAAAATAAAGAATAAAAAAATAGGGCTGGGGGTGGAGCTCAGAGGTAGAATGCCCCTACGTTCAATCCCCAGTACTGCAAAAAAAAAAAAACAACAACTATCTATGATTCTTCCCCTTTTGGGGAAATAATTTTGTCATTTGTTAAAAATATGAATCATTGGTCTAACTACAACCTATGGTTTTCATTGGAAAGTTAAAAGATAAAGTCAGAAGGTCAGGAAATAACATTAATGTGGCCTTTTCTGCAGCTATAAGGAATCCTCAAAAGCTCTGCCTACTCCTTTGTGGCATGTCTGCAGGTGGCCATCAGTAAACTTGAACAATCCCCCAAAATGCCAAGGAAAGAGGTCCAAGTTTTGACCTAAGAGCTCAATGCAGACTCATTAGAGCAGGGTTGGACAAGATGGGAAGAAGAGAGGGGAGGGAAAAAAGATCATAGGTGGGAAAGGACCAAGGCAGGAAGGGGCTTAACAGAAGGACAAAATGAGAACAAATGGACTTCTTGTGCATGTACCATTCTTTGATGTCTACCTCATTTTAGCTGAATTCAAATTTTAATTTTAATTGAATTTAGAACTACTGGATAATAAATGAGGCTGAACAAAATAAGGTGAAACTTTAAATACATTATCATTATAATAATTGATGAAATAGGGTGATACCCATGATTCATGTTGAAATAAAAATTAAACTAGTTCCTTTTCTTTTTTGGCTCCCCCCTCAAACAATAATAAAACAAGAAAACACTGTTTCAAAAAGGGCTTGAAAGGAGATTTAGGAGAAACAAATACTGTGAAATAACTTTCTCTCAACTGTCTTCACAGATCTGAAAAGGCAAGACCTGGTGGGCTCTGATAAATGCTGACACTAGTGAAGGAGGACTGGACAGAAAAGTTAGGAATAACATAGACCACCAGACAGCTGGCTGAATGGGGAGGGAGCCCGCTGGGCAGAGCACGTGGTGCCCAGGTTGGCTGGGTTCACTCAACAATTGTGCTGGTGGCCTCAGACAGGCCATGCCCCCCCAGACTGTTTACATTTGCCAATGATGAAGTTAAACAAAATACTATTCTCAGAAGTGATCTAGGGTTTACACCTTGCCATTTCTTGCTCCTGACCTTCCACAGTGAGCCTCTGCCTTCATCTAATGTCTAACCTTTTCTCAAAATTCCACCAAAGGGCCCTCCGGCTGGGTCCCCCCACAACCTCCCACCCCAGCCTTGTCTCCCCACATGCTGTGCACCCGACCTGGCTGTGACCAACAGGCCCCTGGCCAGGCCCTTCCACCAACCTGGTTCTCCCATTGCACCATCTACCCTGCCCATGCCAAGTGCCAGGTACTGCGCCCACACACAGGATGCTCAATGAGAAGCAGACCTGAGGACCCCTCTCTAGGGACACTGCAGCACTCCTTCACTCCCCTTATCCCTCCAGTACTGAAGCACAAAGCCCACCAAGTGCTGTGTGCATGTATGTCACTATCACTATGAACTACGTTATGTGAGACTATAATGCACCAATAAAAGTATTAAAAAAAATCTAAGACTGGCAATTCTGCTAAACCTTTTTCTTAAGAGTATGTTTTAAAGTATTTAAAAATAATAATTAAAAACAACTCGTCTACACAATTCCTCAAATAGCATAAGGGTTCTTCTAGGCAATGGAGTTCAACTAAAACATGGCCGCTGGCTGTCTCTCCCTCTGGGGGCCGCCCGCATTCTCACTTGAATGTGTATTTCTTGCTTGACCCCAAAGCTGCTCATGCTCGAGACAGCCCAAATTCTCCCTTGAATCTGCTTTCCTAAATAAATCTGTCTCTGAAGAAAAATAATAAAACATGGCTGCTCAGAAGAATATGCAAAGATTTATCTAAATAGGTGTTGACTACAGCCTCATTCACCAAAGCAATATGTAAGAAACAACCTAACTAAACACGGCTCAAATACTGGTTTGACCCATTATGGTACACACACAATAGAGCGTAAGCTATCATTTTAAATATAACGGCACTATACTACCTAGAGAATACACAATATAATAACTGGGGCTTGCCTCAAGTAATTCAGGGAGTGGGGAAGAGAGATGGAGCCCGACTGGCCATAAGATGACCACTGCAGCCCAGTGAAGAGGAGACGGGTGGGCAGTACCAGTTCTCTCTACTTCAATGTACTTCTAAAATGTTTCAACATAAATTTTAAGAAATGATGGCAAATCTGTTCCTGACATAAAGATGTTCATGGTATGTTCTTTACAAGTGATGAAGTATTCTAATTGGGTATAGTGCACATGCTATACGTACATTCGTTTCAGTAATGGGTGCTGTTGTCAGAACATGGGAGCATGGCTACCTGGTCTGCCACTGACAGGCTCTGAGACCTGTAAGTCACCTACCAGCACTGGGTCTTAGTTTCCTCTTCTGAAAAATGGGCACCTCTTAGAATTAGCAAGTGACGAAGGGTTTTGTAAATTGTAATTAATACAACTAATATTGATTACATTATTTTAAAAATATTCATCCATATTAAGTGAACTGTTAAGTTTTAGTAAATTTATAATTGTGTGACTAGCACACAATCAAGATTTAAAATACTTACATTAAAAAGAAAAACTTTAGACAAATTAAATTTAACAGAGTTTAACTGGGCAAAGAATGATTCATGAATCACTATCAGAGGTTCAGATAACTCTATTCCCCAACACAGGCAGGCAGCATTTTGGACCAGAAACAGAATGAGGTGCAGAAACAGCTTGGTTGGTTGTAGCTAGGGGTTTACCTCCTTTGAGCACTGTCTAACCAGCTAGCCGCCTGTGATTGGCTGAAGCTTGGCTGCTGTGATTGGTTGAGACTCAGCTCTTTGTTACAAAGTCTACTCCTAAATCAAGCTTTGCAGTTAGGTACTGTTATGGTTTGGGTTTGGAAGGTCCCCAAAAGGCTCAGAGTGTTGAAAGTTTGTCCCCAATGCAACAATATTCAGAGGTGAAATAACTGAATCAGGCTGTAATCTCAACAGTGGATAAATCCACTGAAAGACTGATAATCTGGATGGATTTGCTGGGTGGTAAGTTAAGCAGGTGAGGTGTGGCTGCAGGAGGCAGGTCACTGGGGTGTGGCCTTGGGAACTGTATCTGTCCCTGGCCACTTCCCCTCTCTCCGCCCCCTCCAGCCACCACTAAGTTGAGCTCAGCTTTCCTCTGCCATGCTGTGCCACCATGATGTCCGCCTTGGAGTCAGCCCACCATAGACTGTGCCTCTGAAACTGTGAGCCAAATAAACTTGTCCTCTTCTATGTAGTTTATGTCACGTATTTTGGTCATGGTGATGGAAAAGTTGACTACAACAGGTACTTGGTTAGGCTGCAGTGCATTATATAAGGACTCAAAGTGTGGAAGCATCCTCAGGCCAAATTTAGTTGAACACTTTCATCACTCCAAAATGTTCCCCTGTACCTCTTCGCAATCAATTCCCCCTCCTGCCCCTAGCCCATGGTAACTAATGATCTACTTTCTGTCTTTAGTTTTGCCTTTTCTATAAATTTCATAAAAATGGAATCATACAATACATAACATTTGGACCCGGCTTCTTTCCCTTAGCATAATATTGTTGAGGTTCATCCAGATTGGCATGTGTTAGAAGTCTGTTCCTTATTGCTAAATAGTATTTAATTGTATGGATATAATAGACCATATTTTATTTGTCCAATCCACTTGATGGACATTTTGTGCTATTAGGAGTGATACTGGCCATTCATATGGAAGCCTTCTGTGGACATATGTTTTCATTTCTCTTGCAACAGATATCCAGGAGTGTGATTGCTGGTTCAGATACAAACTGTTTTCCAAAGAAACTGTACAATTTTATATTCTCACCAGCAACTTATGAGGGTTCTAGTTTCTCCACATCCTCCTCAACACTTGGCACTAACAAATTTTGCATTATATCCATTATAAGAGGTATGTTGTGGTATTTCATCATATTTAAACTTGCACTTTTCTAGTGACTAATGAATTGAACATCTTCTGGTATGTTTGCCCTCCATATATTTTCTCTGTTGAGTGTCTATTCAAATCTCATGCTCATTTTCTAATTTAGCTATTTGTTTTCTTATTCTCCTATAAGTTCTATAGCTTTACATTTAGGTGTATGGTCCATTTCTATAATATTCCTTGATGGAGAAAAAAACCAGTGATAAAACTGTATTCCAAAGTGGTATATCTTGTTAAAACATGTAAAATGATTACATATGTCTATACATAGTTATATGTACACAAACATAAAGAGAAAAGCCTAAATTGACATACATGCCAAAATAGCAGATAGGTACTTCTATTTTAGGAAGTTTTCATCCCCCACTTTTTTTCCTGATAGAACACAGGAATAAGAAAAAATAAAGTTGCTTTAAGAAGCTCTTACTCCAAACTGCAGTCTTCGTCTCACCCAGACAATGAATATGTACTTAGTCATGTACAGGTTACACAAAGATATCGCTGGAACGGAACGACAAATTTCAGGAGCATGATAGCCAACTCTCAGGTTCTGTGAATGCCAGAACACAAGAGACGGCAGGATATTAGAGGAAGGGGCTGCAGCAACCGAAGAGACTCCTGGGAAGAAAGAGTGGAGTTAAACGTCTGAGGATAAGAAGCATCCAGAGAATCTAGCTGCAAGTTGAGTCCATAGATGCAAAGTCCTCAAAGCTAGAGCAAAAATCTGGATGAATTAAGCAATGTGTTTAGTGGGTTTTTTTAAGAGTTTTCTTTTTCTAAACAGTAAAGTTTTAGAAGGAAAAACTGATTTATTCTAGAATACTAGTTTTTTTTTTTTGTATTGAGGATTGAACCCAGGGATATTCTGACTCTGAGCTATACCCCCAGTCTGATTTTATTTTTTATTTTGAAACAGGGTCTTGCTAAGTTACTGAGGCTGGCCTCAAAACTGCCATCCTCCTATCTCAGCCTCCCAAGTACTGGGATTTCAGACGTACACCACCACGCATGGCTGTAGTAATTCTTACATGTTGTGTTCTTAATACAGTGGCCAGATAATAAAAATTATCTGGAGATAATAAAAGTTACTATGTAGCATTATATGTAGTTTTTCCTTGCTTAAATTTAATTGTAACTTCAGCTAGACAATTCCTATTTTTGCCAAGAGTTTTATCCCTCTGTCCTTGGCCAAAGCACTCCAGATACAAGACAGATCTTCAATAGCCGGGCGTGGTGGTGCACGCTTGTAATCCCAGTACTTGGGAGCGGAGACCAGAGGATCCGGGTTCACGGCCAGCCTCAGCTACTTAGTGAGGCCCTCCACAACTTTATGAGACCCGGTTTCAAAATACAGTATAAAAAATAGGGCCGGGGATGTTGCTCGGAGGTAGAACACCCCCGGGTTCAATCCCCGGTACTGCAAAAAAAAAACAAGACAGATCTTCACTCTGAACCAAAAATAGTGAAGAAGCAGATTCACCTGCAAGTTTCTTCAAATGCCAGGAGTACTGCTGTTCACTGGGTGAGTACTTCTGAATGAAATAATGAGCTGCTTCATTACGCTGATGAATTTTTAATTCCTGTTTCTCTGGATCACCTATTCTATTTTCCAAAGAATTGCAGATCCAGAAAAGAAACCGCCAAGGATCCACAAAAGAAACCACCAAGGACGCCTGCAGGACTTACTCAAGTCAACACCTCCCGGAGCTCCTACCCAGCACACACTTCCTGCAGCTGCACTTAACACAAGGAGGTTCTTTGGATTTTTCTGGCAACAGTTGATGACTTAGGACAACAAAACCCTGCGCCCTCCTCAATCCCTGGGCACTTCCCTTTGCTCCACAAATATTGACATCAGTCTCTACTGTAGCCATGGTGAAATATAGAGGACAGGAAAAGAGCTGGGAACTGAAAAACTGAATGAGGGGTGACACCGTGCCCCCTTGATTTCTACCAAGTCTGATAAATACAACTGACAAATGTCATTAGGAAAACACATGCAAGGCTAATGTGGTGGCAGGGCACGGAATCGTCAGAACAAACCTATGAGTGAGTACTAATATTATCTCCATTTTACAGTGAAAAAACTGAGGCAAAGAGAGGTGAACTGCCTGGCCTAGGTCAAGGTCACTGCTCTAAACCAGGATGCCCTCAGGTTAACTATCCCCGTCACACCATATCCATTATCCTAGCTTTGTGCCTGAAAATCTGAATGTCATTTTAATGGAAGACAGGGTTCAGGAACTCACAGAATAATACACCAGTCTTGTTTCAGGCAATCTCTTCCCCAAATCCTTCATTTGAAATAACCACACTATCATCTGTTTCTCTAAATCTCTACTTAATCAGGGATTTTTTCACTGTACTTGGGCACATCCCCATACCACGTGCCGTCTTACACTGACCATCAAGGCTGTCCACTCAGTGACCAGGCATGCCAGGGCCTGGACAACTTGCAGAGGAGGCGCAAGGTCGTCCTCCTCCTGATCTGCGCCCACTGACCAAGGAGAAGGTGCCTCCCTTCCTCTCGCGCACCCGTGAGGACGACAACACAAGCCCGGTTCCCTCTGCTCCCTCCACTCCTCTCCCGAGTTACCTCTGCGGTAAAAGGACAGGCTGGTGCCTCCAAAATCGGTATTTTTCAAGGAGAAATGCGGCAGTAGTGCAACCACATGTGACACTTGTTTGGCTTCAAACAAGACACACAATTCCAAACAGGCATCTCCCAAGAAACAAAACGCCTGAGCAGCTTTTAAAAGTCTACCGCTGCTGCTTTTATTTAGAAGTACCAGACATTTTCTGCGTTGTAATGTAACAATAGGGAAAGAGTAAAAAGGAGAGACCTGCCTGTGTTAGTGTGCGATGAACAAGCGCTCACTTGCCTTTGATTTTACACACCATTCCTGCTTGTGTGTCTCCAGGAGCCACAGCCACACCCTCCCCACTTCCTACCCCCAGAGAAAAGGAGGAGCCTTTGAGGCTGCACCTAGCCTGGGCAGGTGACTGCAGGGAGGGAGTGGGGCTCCAGCAGAGGCCCCCCCCATAGAGTACAGGGACATGCCTTTCCCAGGCAGGAATCAGCCATCGCAGCCTGTAAGTGCTCAGTGCACATGAAGGGGATACGGAAGATCATTCTGGGCATTTAACACACAAACAAGGAGCCGTCCCAGCAGATTGTGTCCGAGACTTAATTAAATTTATTCTAAGAACACACAAAGATAATCTAAATAAAACATACAGATGAGCATAGGATCTTTGTCTTAGTAAGTTTATTCCATGATTAAGTACAAAACTAGAAATATCTCACTAGAAATACCTGTAAAAAATCACTTTCCTGTCTGTTTGTGAAGATACTGTGAGAATTAATTATGTTTGAAAGGCTTTTGTAGTCTGGAGGGGGGGGTTCTAGAAACAAGAAATAAAGCTGTTTAATTTTTCTTTTCTATTTATTTTTATAAAGATACCAAAATGATTACTCTAGCTTAGCTACCTTCAAAGTAATCACCTTAGGATGCTACCGACTTACTCCAGCACACACCAGAGGCCCGCTGCCAGGGCAAAGCCATCTGGAGTCTCTTTTCAAATTGCCTGTAACAGCCTATGGCACATTCTCTGAGAAAACCCTTTGCTTAGTAAACCACTATTCTTTGAGAACACTGAATTTGGGAAATAAGTAAATTATTCAGTGCCAAGTATAGGAGAACAGAAAAACCAAACGTGGTTATTCCATTAAGAAAAAATTAAGAATATTCCTAGTGTATCAGGTACCTAATTATTGCATAAAGAGTCACTCCAAAATCTGGTGGCTCAAACCCCAGTGAAGACTTATAATTTCTCATGATACTGTGCACTGACTGAGAGTTTCTTAAAAATTATAAATGGCATCATAAATAAGAATTATAATGGACTAGAATGGAAATACGGGTAATCACAACTGAAGTCATCATATTTAAAATTACTTCAATTTGAGTACAGAACAGATCCTTAGAATTGCCTACGAATGTTGAGCTGATTATATGCAACTTTCACAGACAGATAACAGGACATTTATCTTCATCTTCTTTCCTGAAACGGCCAAAGCAAAGTAAATGTGACTGACACTTCTGCCCATCTGTATCTCTGGGCCCAGATTTTCAAACACTTCTATGGTTTTGCTTTATCTAAATATGGGCCTTCCTTGTGATTTGCAGACCACTTATATTTTAACAATAATGAGTAATTTATTTGAGTTAATAAATAAGCACAATTAATTCAATGTAAGTCTGACTAAATAAGGTAATAAAGAAAAGTCTCTCCCAGTATCTAGATGAAAGGTCATCTTGGACAACAGCTTCTCCTGCTCTCCGGGGAAATCTGTTATCAGAATAGCCACACTTAATCCTCAAAGTTAAGAAACAACGCTGCCAAAAGTTCTTTAAGACTATAGGATATATAAGCTGGGTGTGGTGGTACACACCTGTGATCCCAGTACTTGTGAGGCTGAGCAAGTTCAAGGACAGTGTGCATTACCTTAGTGAGATCCTGTCTCAAAGTACAAAATAAAATAGGGCTGGGGGTATAGCTCACAGGTAGAATGCCCCTGGGTTCAATTACCAGTATCACAAAAAACAAACAAAAATCCACCTACAGAATATAATCTGAGGAAAGTATTATAGTTAAAACGCAATGTATTCGTGTATTTATCTATAATCAACTTAGTGTCAAAAGTCCTATTTAATTTATGTTTTAGTTCTAGTTTAAACAATAAAGTGCTATGGCTCAGGTATAATTTAACTACTACTTTACTTTTGTTATATGGTAAATAAGAAGTGGAATCTTCTTAAATTACTTTAAAAAATAAACAGATCAAGGGCTGGGGGATGTAGCTCAGTGGTAGAGCACTTGCCTACCATGTGTAAGGCCCTGGGCTTGATTTTCAGCAACTCAAAAACAAACATAAGATCAGAGTAAGTTTTCCTTTTAGATTGATACAAGCACTTTTGAAAGAATACTGATCTCTAAAACATTATTTAAACATGGAAATTGAATTTGTAGCTGACTTTATAAACAGTAAAAACTCGGCCATTTAACAAAGAAAAGCTAACCCCCTACATGAGGGGTCGGTTCATACACTAGAACTGAAAATACCTAACATGAATAATCTGACGAAGCGGAAACTGAGAGCACTCCCACTGGATGAGTAGCTTCACTCCGCACCACAAACCAAAAAACGCCAACATTTCTCAGCGAAACCGGGCCCTGCCGCCTTTCACAGGCCTCCCCCAGCACCCCTACAGCTGTTGGGGCCTCTAATCGTGACTTTCAGGTCCAGCCCACCCACCTCCAGGTCGATCCAGGCTCAATGGGGAAAACACTGAACCAAACCCATTCATTCAACAAGAATTTACTCAATACTTGACCACCACAATCCTCCATCACAAATTAGACCCTGGGAATACAGATGTGAATAACTGACACTGAATCCCTGCTCCAAGAAGCAGACCTGTCCTACAAGTTGAACATATAATCAGCATTAAATATTAAATTCAAGTAACAAATGCAATTAGAGGCACAGGATCCTGTGAAGTTGGTGTTGGTTCCCTAACAGGGAACCACCCAATCTGAGGGGACAGAGAGCCTTCGCAAAGCAAGTGACACTTAGGTTGACACCTAAGAAAGGGGGTAGAGGGACCTGCTTGTCCTACATAAGCAGAATGAAGGTGTCAACAGATGGTGGTAAGGGGAGGAGTAGGGTGGGGCAGCCTTACTGAGTGGCACCAGATGCCAGGCCCTGGCACACAAAACCTGGCACCAGAAGAACCGTTAACATGGATGGTTCTCCCACCCTCTGGCAGGGCAGAAGAACTCTTACGGGCCAGGGCACTGCTATCATAACTCTGCACTCACTGGCAGACAGGTCACCCCGACCCCTGACCAACCAGCTCAACACTGCGGCTGTCCACCTTGGGTACTCTCCAGCCACCCCAATGCTCCCAATGCTCACTGCACCCCTCCTTTGAGCCTGGACTCATTCTAACAGACTGGCCCCCGCCCCGCTTTCCCAACTCCATCCTGGCATAGGTGCAGCCCTCCATCCCATTTCAAGAGGCTGAGGCGCAGCATGGGGAATGGTCAGACCCAAGGTACCAGGCATCTCAAGACGCTGACTGCGAATCAGACTCTGTTCAAGGGCAGCAAAGCTTTGGTGGTAACCCTGCTATCACTCTACCAATCTCCTGCTTTGGAAGGGGCCAGAAGGAGGGACAGGGAAGAGAAAAGAGAAATGTTCATGAGAATACAAAATGCCATAGCCCTAACAAGCTCCTCTGGTAGGGGTCCAGTTGACAGGATGGTATTGGGAGTAGAAGTGATCCTTAATAACCACAGTTTCTTCTTAGTAAAGAAACTGGAACTTCTTTTACTTTGTAATTTTCTAAGAACTAATAAACTTAAATCATTCAACAAAGTGATATTTTCTTGAGAGCAAGATATGACAGTTTTAAGTCTTTCAAAAGAGACACCATTCGAAAGAATGCTTAACAATTCTTTCTTAATCAAAATCTAACGGTACCGAATTTTTTCAAAGCAAGGCAAATTCTATTAATATAAATACCTTTCAGCCGGGCGTGGTAGCACACGCTTGTAATCCCAGTACTTGGGAGGCTGAGACCGGATGATCTGGGTTCACAGCCAGCCACAGCTACTTAGTGAGGCCCTCCACAACCTAGCGAGACCCTGTTTCAAAAATAAAGAATAAAAAATAGGACTGGGGGTGTAGCTCAGAGGTAGAATGCCCCTGGGTTCAATCCTCAGTTCTGCAAAAATAAATAAATAAATAAATAAATACCTTTCACCTGCCTTTAGTGGAACCTAAAAATATGAATACTTAACACTTTGAATTATACCTTTAGGGAGGTGCTTTTCAAGATAAGATTTTACAATTGTTTTTAATAAACTGCAAGAATGTACATGTCTAGAAATAAATTATCTTGCTACCATTCACAACACATCGCTACCTTGCACGTGCTAGGAAGGATTTTAATTTTTTTTTTTTTTTTTTTTTTTGCAGTACCGGGGATTGAACGCAGGGGCGTTCTACCTCCGTGCTACACTCCCGGTCCTATTTTTTATACTTTATTTTGAAACCGGGTCTCACGAAGTTGCAAAGGGCCTCGCTAAGGAGAGAGGGGGAGAGAGAGAGAGAGAGAGAGAGACAGACAGACAGGGAGAGAGAGAGCTAGAGAGCTGAGGCTGGCAGCGAACCCAGATCCTCCGGTCTCCGCCTCCCAAAGTACTGGGATTACAAGCGTGCGCCACCACGCCCGGCTGGATTTTAATTTTTAAACACCAACTGCTATTT
Organism: Glis glis; assembly: GCA_004027185.1. Lineage (NCBI taxonomy): Eukaryota > Metazoa > Chordata > Mammalia > Rodentia > Gliridae > Glis > Glis glis. The sequence continues at coordinate 3,624 of PVJS01010628.1, read as the reverse complement.
GGGCAAATATCTCCCAAGGCTCTGTGCCACTGGCCCCTTGATGACCAGTAGGATGCTAGAGGGCTCTCAGGCTATGGGTACAAGTGAAAGTGGTCCCTGGAGCTCAGACCCCTACAGTCAACTATGGGCTTGACTGAGACACATCAAGCTGCTCAGGTGTACACAGCCCCATCAGTCTAATGCAAAGGTCCTCATGCCAGAGCATGTCGCTAACACACCAACTTCTCACAGTGCCCCACATTCCCACCATACAGTTCCACAGTAAGTTTTTGTTACTGCTTCCAGGTCTCAGTGAAATGTGATTATGTTACATGAGAGAGTTAACACATTAAATGAAAGGTTGACCTGACTGATCTGAAATCTCTGTTCTTCATTCTCTGAAATTCCAATTCCATACTTAGCACAACTAAGCAGTGAAACACAGCACAGGACCCAAAGGAACAGAAGACTGGACAGAGATGCTTTGTCAGAGAGAGGGAATGGGTAAATGGAGTGCCAGGGGAGAAAATCACATTACATGACAGCGTATTCTACAATTTTTAGAAAATACATGCTACATAAAAACATCTCTATAAGCTGGGTGTGGTGGAGCATACCTATAATCCCAGTACTTGTGAGGCTGAGACAGGAGGATCACAGGTTTGAGGTCACCTTCAGCAACTTTGCAAGGCCCCCACCAAGCTCAGAGGTAAAATCTCCCTGGACATAAAATCTCTAAAAATTATGTGCTTCAAAACTTTAACAGGCCGGGCGTGGTGGCGCACGCTTACAATCCCAGTACTTTGGGAGGCAGAGACCGGAGGATCCGGGTTCGCGGCCAGCCTCAGCTCTCTCTCTCTCTCTCTCTCTCTCTCCCCCTGTCTCTTTCTATCTCTCTCTCTCTCTCTACCTAGTGAGGCCCTCCGCAACTTCGTGAGACCTAGTTTCAAAATAAAGTATAAAAAAATAGGGCCGGGGGTGTAGCGTGGAGGTAGAAAGCCCCTGGGTTCAATACCCGGTACCGCAAAAAAAAACAAAAAAAAACTTTAACAGAGCTGGGTGTGGTAGCACATGCCTGTAATCCCAATACTTAGGAGGCCGAGACAGGAGGAGCCAGGTTCAAGACTAGCCTCAGCAACTTAGCGAGACTCTCAGCCATCTATCAAGGTAAACACACACACACACACACACACACCAACTCATAAAATAAAAACACACACACACACAAAACCAACTCATAAAATAAAAAGGGCTAGTGGTGGAGGTTGGAGGTAGAATGTCCCTAGGTTCCATCCCCAGTACCGCCGGTGCAGGTGGGTCCTCCCTCCCTCCCTCCTTCCTTCCTTCCTTCCTTCCTTCCTTCCTTCCTTCCTTCTTTCCTTCCTTCCTTCCTGGAATGGTTTGGTTTTTGCAGTGCTAGGGATCAAACCCTAGGCCTTGCACATACTAGGAAAGTGTTCTACCCATGAGCTACATCCTCAGCTCCTCCTCTTTGGTTTTCCACAACGCATACTGCTGGAAGACAATTCTCCACGGGTCTCCTGCAATTCTGCACATCATTCAAGCAGAGGCACTCTGTTCCAGACTATCCTTACAGAGGTATTTTTACAGTGAGTAGACATAGAAGATACAGTGTTTTTCTCCAGAGCAAGGGCAGGTTTGTTTATAGCTCTGGAAGAGAGATAGTGTCTCTCTTCAGAGCAAACAGGAGACAGGCTTACAGTACAGAATAAATGAGTCGATACCCTAAGTTCAGGGCTCCTTTCCTGTAACACAACCCACTGAGTGTATAGACATTAACTGGCATTCTGCATCTTGCCCTGTGGGAATTGGAGCTTAGAGAACTGGTGAAAAAAAAATGTTGACACCATGACTACTGTTACTAGGTGAGCCGTAAAGTCTTGTCTCTGACCAAGGAGTCTTGCTTGGGTCTTTTGCCAGCAAACTAGGGCAGATTAACTTCCTGCTGTGTAAGTAGGGTTAAAAAAAAAAGTAATGTGAACCTTCATAGTCCCTGACAAATATGTACTATTGTTGTCCTCAGAGATGCTTATTGGATAAAGACAGATTCTACTGCATGCAATCAAAAGCCCTGACTAATATGATAGTACTGATTTAGGAATCAGATCATTAAGTGTTCTTTTAAAACAAGGAGGAAAAAAAGAGAAGAAGTGAAGAGAAAGAACAGGATATGGATGAAGAGGACCCCCACTCTGTAAGACAGCCTGGACCAGGTGAGGGCATTCTAATGTTCCCTGCACTCCTATTGCAACCAAAGGGCTGTGCCTGGAGCTGAGGACAGAGCTGGGGACAAGAGGGAGAGGAAATACCTGGATACACTTTACTACACGTTACCACCCCAGCAGGTACTAGAAACCTGCACCAGGAGCTCCGAGGGGGAAGGAAGGGACTGTAAAGCAGGCTGGAGGGTCAGGGAGGCTTCCTTGGCATGTTGCAATGTCATTTAGCTACCTACAAGTAGACATTTTTTCCAGACAGGCAGGACTTCATAGCAGAGGAAGTTTACAAGTTTAAATAATCAGTAAGAACTTGCCAGGTCTCCATTCTTTAAATCCAACTGTTTTTGCAATTATAGAATAATAGTGAGATTATACAATGAACACTAGGCAGTAGACTGATCATAGCATTTCAAAACTATGATCTACAAGAAATAAATTTAATGTCACCTGAAGTTGTTAATCATCGACCATGACCAAACGACTTTGATGACTTTTGAAGATAAAGCCCTGCACTTTTACTTAATGATCAGCACATGCAAATTCAAGCTTCAGGCTCTTTAACACGTCATATTGAATCTTGAAGTAGGAAGGCAGTTAACAAACAAAAATCATTTGGGGTTTTCTAAGAACTCTGGACTCGGCTAGAACAGCAGCTCAATTTACTCTCTGTGACTTTAAATAAGTCACCTAAACTCACAAGCACCAGGTGCCTCAACTGCCATCAGAAAGGGCTAGAACATGGTTTATCATGACTTCCTATCTTCTAAAGGCCAAATAATTATATCGAGTCATTGGGTTCATATTTAGTGACAGTGCTTCACACGTGAAGTATCCTGAAAAACACAAATACTCCGAACTGAAAAGCATAAAAATGTAAGAGAACTTCCCTTAGGCTTAGAGGAGCATGATTTCCAACCACAACAAATCTTTGCTAAGTTCTAAAAAGCCCCTTTTCCCAGACAGAAGTAATATATATGCCACATGGCCAATTCTTTCCAATAATAATAATTATTATTATTATAACCAAAAGTCCTCCAACCAAATGGCAATCAACCCAAACAATTACCTAATGCTCCTTAACTTTGAGTATTTAAATCCTATATAGATAGGAATATGTAGATAAGTTTGGATAAAAACTTGCAAAACAATAGTACCCACCCCTCAACTAAAATAGAATAGATAAAAAAGGGATTGCTCAGAAAAAGGGTGTGGCCGGGCATGGTGGCTTGTAATCCCAGTACTTGGGAGGCTGAGACTGGAGGATCCGGGTTTGTGGCCAGCCTCACCTCCTTAGTGAGGCCCTCCGCAACTTAGTGAGACCCTGTTTCAAAAAAAATAAAGAATAAAAAAATGGGGCTGTGGGTGTAGCTCTGAGGTAGAATGCCCCTGGGTTCAATCCCTGGTA
>PVJS01010627.1:0-47599 GCA_004027185.1 Glis glis | reverse complement strand
GCGCATGCGCGCGCGAGCGTTCTCTCTCTCTCTCTCTCTCCCTCCCTGTCTCTCTCTCTCTCTCTACTTAGTGAGGCCCTCTGCAACTTCGTGAGACCCGGTTTCAAAATAAAGTATAAAAAATAGGGCCGGGGGCGTAGCACGGAGGTAGAACGCCCCTGCGTTCAATCCCCGGTACCGCAAAAAAAAAAAAAAAAAATTAGAAAAAATTCAGTAGACCAGGTTTTCTGGATGAAGCAGTTCTGTATTCTCTTCAGATGATTATAAGAATCTTTTTGGGAACCACACTGTCTCATGTCTCTTGTATCATTTCTTGTGCCTAGAATTATGTTTTATATACGACCATTAAAATTAAGAGTTCTTGGCCGGGCGTGGTGGCGCACACTTGTAATCCCAGTACTTTGGGAGGCAGAGACCAGAGGATCCGGGTTCGTGGCCAGACTCAGCTCTCTCTCTCTCTCTCCCTGTCTCTCTCTCTCTCTCTCTCTCTCTCTCTCTCTCTCTCTATTTAGTGAGGCCCTCCGCAACTTCATGAGACCCAGTTTCAAAATAAAGTATAAAAAATAGGGCCGGGGGTGTAACGCGGAGGTAGAACGCCCCTGGGTTCAATCCCTGGTACCGCAAAAAAAAAAAAAGAGTTCTTGCTTATTAAGCCATATTTTCCTAAAGACAACTTTTAAATTTCTATATATTGTTTTCTTTTGAAAATGTCAATAATATCTGTGAAGGCAGAATGACTAAATAATACAATTCCATGAAATTTATTTTGTGTAGTTTGTAAACTAAAAGAAAAAAAGAAAGGAACATGTAGAAAATTCTTTGAGCTAATTTTTTTGAAGAAATTTGAATTGCTTTGTGAATTACTATGAATAATGTAATATGACAAAGTAATCAATTTGTACTTTTGTGTGTGTGTGTGTGTGTGTGTGTGTGTGTGTGTGTTACTGGGGATGGAACCCAGGAGCATTCTACCTCTGAGCTACACCCCCAGTCCTATTTTTTTTTTACTATTTCTATTTTGAAACAGGGTCTCACTAAGTTGCCGAGGGCCTCATTAAGTTGCTGAGGCTGGCTGAGAACCTACAGTCCTCCTGTCTCAGCCTCCTGAAGAGTGGAATTACAAGTGTGCACCACCACACCCAACTATCAATTTGTACTTTTTCAGCATCACTTGAAGTGATGGCATCTTTGACTCAGGTCTAAGATTTATTCCCTTATCCTCATTGAATATACCAAGTCACATATACAATACACATTCTAGAAATTCTCAGAACTCAGGAGTTTAACCTTGTATACATAAATTCACCTCCTTCTATACTTTTCTATGCTCTTGGTATCTTTACTATCATTGTTACTATTATTTATTGAAAGACTACATTGTAATTTATATTTTACATATTTTACCCCATTTGTTCTTCACAGTAAAACTTTTCATTAGACATCATTCTCAGTTAAAAGACGAGATCCATAAAACTTCCAACAGGTTAAATAACTTGTCCAAGGTTCAATGGTTACTAAACAATGGAGCCAGGCTTCAAACCAGGATTTCCTAATTACAGCAAAATTTAAGTCTGATTCTGAATGCCAGGGGCACTATTAGTCATGACGGAAAGACATAAGCTTTACACAGTTACTCCCCTTAGATGTTGTTATAGTTTGGATTTAGAATGTTCCCCTAGACCTCACAGAGAGTTAGCAGCCATGTTGAAGGCGGGGCTTGGTTGCTTCAGAGGAGTCCCTGGGGGTGTAGCCTTGGGGATTATATATGGTCCCTCCTCCCCTTGCTCTTTTGCTTCTGGCCTCTGTGATGTGAGAGTAGATCCCTTGTGCTCTTCTCTCTGCTCCCTGTGTCATGCCCTGAGCTCCATAGACTTTACTTGGCCTAACATGGACTGAACCCCTGAAATCTCCAGAACTGTGAGCAAATAAATCTTTCAAGTTGTGGTTGTCAGGTGTTTGGGATTACAGCAGTGAGAATACTGACTGAAACAGATGTAAGGTACAATGCTGATGATTTAACAGAGGAGTTACAGAGGCTGGAGTGGGACCCAAAGTTAGCCTGGAGGCATTCAAGACATTTTTCATAGTAGACAGGAAAATGGGGGGATGTCGTCTGCATAGACCGGCAATCATGTACCAGGAAACTAATGGTTTCAGAAAAGTAGCCCTAGTCATAGAAATTGGGAAGAGAGATTGTCAGTTGCCCTTTCAGTTGAGTGATGAGGCTGTGTACCTTTGGTTGACTTTCTACTGACTACGCTGCATTCAACTCTGTAAGAGTAGGAGTTAACTCATAGAAAACAGAATTATACACATTCATAGGACTGAAAATAAATTTTTTCCAATAAATATATATTTGATTTCCATTCAGTACAAATAATACTAAATTTTATATTTTGTTGTCTTATTGGAATATGGGAATAAAAAGTCTTTAATATACTTGCAAACTTTTCCAACTTTCTTAACTTATGTGTGTGTGTGTGTGTGTGTGTGTGTGTGTGTATGTGTCCAGTGACCATTATAGATACATAGTTAAATTTTCTTCATATTTCCCTGTCAAATGGTCTTGACATCTTCTAAGTTCCTGTATTAATGAGTTAAATAACATCTTTTCTCAAGTATTCTTAGTATATTTGTAAATTATGTTTCTAACCTCTTGAAAGTTATATTTTAGCAGTGCAGTATAGAAACTTTCAATTAAATACCTTGAACATAGAACAAACTCATAATATTACCTATCATCTAGTATTTCTACAAACATCTAAAATATAGGAGAAATTCACAATCCCTTATAAATTTTTAAAACCATCACTTTCACCCATAAATATGTACAGTTTTTAATCTGTCAATAAATAAGTAAATAAAAATATAGGTAAAAAGGATAATTTTGAAAATGGCGAAACAGGAGAGACAAGCAGGGTGCAGTTTGTACAGGCCTTGAATGCTATGCTAAGCAAGCTGGATTTATCACATAGCTGAAGCTTTTGTATTGAACAAAAAATGACATATAATTTAAAATCAGAATTCTACTATATTCTTAGGTTTTGAAATCTACCATATCCTTAGATTTTACTCTTTTCAAAAATGCATTTTGTTGGCACCTTAATATCCATAGGATACAATTTAAGAAAAATGCACTAAATTTTCTGGATACTCAAATAGTAAATTATAGTAAAACATACCAGTGTGTTGATTAACCTGTTCAGTCCCATGTAATAATCAAGCTATACAACTGCATTCAAAGTTCCCCCACATTATAACTTGGCCCTGTTACCAAGGTAGACAGCCAGCCTACAAAGGCGATATGGTCATTATCTTCATATTCTCCCAGTCCAGAAGCTGTGCTCTTCTCTCCCAGGACCTAATGGTACACAGCTCCTACTGTTCTTTACTTGGATCATTTTACCCAAATGTGGAGGTGTTGGTATCTTTTGGCTTGCTAAGTGTTTAAACCTACTCTGTTTTATAAGGCACTTTTGAAGGTAATGTGGGGAACCCCATCTCCCATCACTGGCATTGTCTTACCTGCAAGTTCTGTCATACCGTGGAGTCCATCATGCTTTGCATTGCCACTACAATGAAAGCAAAGCACGTATTATACATAATGCATGCTCAATAAATGTTTATTGGTATTATTGTTACTTTTTCAAAGTTTTGAAATATCTGCAACATGTAATTGCAGCCAAAAAAGAGAAATAGATGTGTGCTTGAAAAACTCAATTTCCTGTTTCAGATAGTCTGAACTATATCTTAACAGTGATTCTCAACATAATTCAAATGTGATAACAAAATACAGATATGAGTGCTATTTGAAGGCTTCTAAACATTTGTACAAAAAATTCTTTGCCAAATCATAACTACTTTCTGGTATAGTCATTTTGAGTTATTACACGTTTTTGATTTTTCATTACCAAACTGATTGGAATTAATTTTGTTTGCTCTTTTTTCAGTTCCCAGGCACCAACCGAATTGATTCTGTTTCTGCTTCAGTTGATTAGTTTTTCTGTTTATATGCAATTTGGGGTTTGCAAGGAAACAATGATAAGCAGATCGAGTGTCAGTACATTTATCAACACGTGGCTTTACTGTCTAAATTGGATGTGGAATGTAAAAATTAAAACTCACCTTTGAAACCTATAAATAAACTGTTCAGAAAAAATATCTAATGAGATGGCAACAGAAATTCTCCAATACAACATCAGCTAGTATGGTCTTTATTAAAATGCAACAAACCAGTTGATACACTTTTCTTAAAAATCTTTCCACTGTGTTTAGAGATGCTACCTCCTACGTCCTGAGAGCAAGAAAGAGTGAGTGGTAGTTTTCTTAATGTTTTGCAAGGTGTTCTGTTTTGTTTTGTTGAATCTCTCTTTCATTTCTCTTTTGATTCTTGCTCTAACACCTTCCCCAAATTTTTGTTTCTGTTTTCACATACCCATCCCTAAAACAATACATTGATTTCTTTGAAGTACATAGTAATCAGATATATTCATCTGTTGTGTGGTTATTTTTCTTGACTTAAAAAATACATGTCAATGGCTTTTCTATTCTTCTGGCCTCTCAGTTATTGGATCTACCAGTTAACATTTTCAGCAGTTTACTTTAGCAGCTACTACCTTTCAGCTCATTATCAAGCAAATAAACAACAAAATATAGGGAAAACATAAACCACACCCTATTATTTTCAAGACCCAAACCCTGAATTTATTTTCTTCCTTCCTTCTTTTTCTTCTTCTGGTACTGAGAATTGAACCCAGGGACATTCTACCTCTGAGCTATATCCCTAGCCCTATTTTGTTTTTTATTTTGAACCAGGTTCTTGCTACATAGCTGAGAATATTTCTAAGTTGCCAACGGTCTCACTAAGTTACTGAGGCTGGCTATGAACCTGCGTTCCTCCTGTCTTAGCCTCCCAAATACTAGAATTACAGGTGTGCGCTCCCACACCTGCCTTTCAATACATGCCCCATTCTTATCTGAGGAAAGTTATCCTTTACCTACAGTTGCTTGTACTTTAGAAACAAAAACCATAACAAAACAAAAAATTCCAAACCTACACATTTTCACTAAAGGATTGAATGTATTATGCATCCTACATTTCTATCCAAAGTAAAAGAGATATAAAGGTTAAAATCAATGATAAACAAAAAGGAAGGAATCTGGCTGCCAATCTATAGTCATTAGCTAAAGACTATTATTGTGAAAAGAAATTGCATTTTTTGGGGAAAATATTTAACACAATAAATCATACTAAACCAAAACTAAATAATTTCATTCATCCCCACATGCATCTTGCATACATAACCACAATGGTGGAGGTGAGTCTCAACAGAAACTAACTTTCCTCCTATATAGTAGAAGGGGAGCTGTTGCTTTCCAGTAAGACTCATCAATTCACACACACTCAAAATCCCATCTCCTAAGGAACCTCATTCAAACACTTATCACTTTATAATTTATGCTCACCTAGTTTCTTTTTCTTCATGTCCAAGTTTTACACATCTTAAAATGACAGTAAATCGACCTGTTTCCTAAGTCTTGCCGTTCTTCCCTCTGCATTCATAACAAAGCTACTTTGAAAAGTAATTTTCAGTTTTCTACCTCTATTTACTCTCTTTCTAATCATGCCTCCACACACTGTTATCTGATTTTAGCTGTGAAAAATTCACTAGAGTTTCTTAGTTCCAAGCCACCCCCGACCTACTAGATGCTAAATTGAGAAGACACACTTGGTGTTTATCACCTGTTCAATGTGCAGATGTTAAACTGTAAAGCATTTTATCCTTGTTAAATAATGTTTTTTTAGTTCGGCTTCTTGCCCTTAAGCTTTTTCACTCTGTTCTAGAAAATTAAACTTGCCCCAGGTTTTACCTTTGGTCTTCTTTTCTCACTGTACTCATTATCACTGCATGGAATATCTACCATCATGACCTCCACTACAGAGCTAGCAAGTTCAACACTTATGTAGTCACATGGGCACTCTCTTCCAAGTTTTAGCTACATATATATAAGTCTATTGTGTGTAGAATTTAACCATATCTGATGAACCTTGAAAAGATTACTAGGTTTCTTTAAATGTCCTTATTTTTAGCTTAGAAAGTAATAATGATGATGATAGTAATAATATCAGCATTAATAAACAGAAGTTTTTGTGCTAAAATGAGATAACAAGTAAGAAATGAATTAGCACAAGGCATGTTAGTTTGAGACTAGTTATTAATTTTATTATTTTACACTACATGCTTTGCCCAAACATTATTTTCCCTCCAAAACCTTCTGTGTGTTTAAGTTGATGTTTCCATGAACAGTGGTCTCATCCATATAATTTTTCAAGTCGATGACTTGAGAATCATCCTGAATTCATCACTCCATTAACTCCCTCCTTCCATTGCTCAGTCATACAACTGTCCATTCTAGGATGCATTCTCTCTGTTTTCTCACTATCATGACCTTAATTCAATCACTTCCTTACCTAAGGAAAGGAAGGAATTTTAGTTACTTCTAAACTGGTCTTTAAGTTTAACTTGATCAGATTGATTCTTCCTATCCTTTCCAGACTAAACTTTGTTAAATCTATTCTCTACATGAATTCCATTGCATTATCCTTATATTTCTGTTAATTTTCTTCTGTTTAAATTCTTGTTTGCATAACACACACTTTAGACCCTTTACTTTCCTCCTGCGAAACAGATCCAGCTGCAAGATAGTGTTATTGTGCAGCAAAGGAAATTATCAAGATCCTCAACAGAGAGCCAACAGAATGGGAGAAGATTTTTGCCAGCTATTCCTCTGATACAGGATTAATATCTAGAATATACAGGGAACTTAAAAAAATCACCACTAAAAAAACAAATAACCCAATCAAAAATGGGCAAATGAACTAAATAGACACTTCACAGAAGAAGAAATACAAATTGCCAATTCATGTATGAAAAAATGTTCAACATCATTAGCAGTCAGAGATATGCAAATCAAAACTACCCTGAGATATCACCTAACCCCAATAAGAATGGCAATCATTAAAAACACAAACAACAACAAATGCTGGCAAGGATATGGAGAAGTAGGAACTCTAATACACTGCTGGTGGGATTGCAAATTAGTGCAACCACTTTGGAAAACAGTGTGGAGGATCCTCAGAAGAATGGGAATGAACCTACCGTATGACCCAGCAATACCACTTCTAGGCATCTACCCAAAAGATCTGAAACCAAACTACCAGACCAATGCATGTGTGTCTATGTTTATAGCTGCACAATTCACAATTGCCAAACTTTGGAACCAGCCAAGGTGTCCATTGACAGATGAATGGATTACAAAACTATGGGATATGTACACAATGAAATTTTATGCAGCCATAAAGAAGAACGAAATTACATCATTTGTACGGAAATGGAAAGAATTAGAGAACATTATGCTAAGTGAGATTTGTCAGGCACAAAGAGTGAAAAGTCGGATGTTCGCCCTAATATTTGGAAGCTAGATAGAAGGAGACTTAGAAGGGACTCCAGACAAAGAAGAAGAAAACTTTAGATGAACAAAGAAGATGATTTAACTGAGGGAACTTGGAGGGGGGAACACACTAAAGTGCATGATGTATATATACGAACTTATAATACTCAATCACTGTGCAGAGCACTAAAGGGAGGGAATGGGGAGAGAATAGGGTGGGATTTGAGGGAGGGCTAAATGAGCAATGTGTGCATGTATGATTCTCCTAACCTGACACTTATCAAATATATAATTACAATGCACCAATAAATGAATATAAATTTAAAAAATAGTGTTATTGTTTTCATTTCCCTTTGGTGGTCATACTTTCTTTTAATCTATACTACCAAGCTCAGGCACATAAAAAGACTAGGCATTTTTTCTTTAGTGTCTGGGGGTCAATGGATCCCCAGTTCTTAAAGATACCATCTAAGAAAGTGCTAGTGGCCTTGACAGATGGGGAGTTTCCCATTGGAAAGACAGAGGAGAAAAAAGTGTCGTTTTAGTTCTCTCCCTGTCTGATTGCTCCAAAACATGCTCTTTAGGTTTTGAACTTGATTTACATCCATGCATGGCCCTGGGCAGGATAAGTCTACTGGATTTATCCATGCTTACCATCGAGACGTAGTGCCAGCACCTGTTTTGACCACCAGTTACGTATACATATGAGCCCATGGTGGTTGTCAGCTAGACCTAGAGTCAGCACCTATTTTCAACCACCAGTCACATATACACATACACCATGGTAGTTGCCAGTGCACATTGCTGCCTGCCTTTGATTTCCCTTTGTTGCCAAAGAGAAGTGTCCTTAGTCTATGTTTAGTTTTTCCAGATGATGGCAGGGAAGGGAATGAAACTTGGGATGTATAGCCCAGCTCTTGGCATCATTATATTTCCAGCATCTGGACCAATAAAATTTGGCCTCTTTTTCTAGAGGGTTTGAAAATCTCCGTGCAGCTCTATCAGATAATGATTGTTAAGGAGCGTTTTATTAGTCCGATCATTGTCTCCAAATTTTTAGGGTGCTCAGGTTAAAAAAAAACAGTTGTTACCATCAAAGCAATGTATATAAAATTACACATTGACCTGAACCCTGATTTCCAGCAACCATTGTTCTTTTAGTGAAGACCCCAAAACAAAGCCATCTTGCAATATTGTTTTCCTATATACCAACAATTTAGAAGTCCATTCAATAGATCCAAATGTTATTCTAGATTTTAAGAAGCCAAGAGTATTTTAAAGTATTATTAAAATTTACATTTACCCAGTTTTATTTAATAAGCTATTTTTGTTTTCTATCTTTCCCTGACTTAAAATAAACTTCCATATTTCTATAAAAATGTGTTCCAGATAAGTCAAAAAAGACCATTCAAAACCTAAGTGTAGCCTACCTTTTTTGCCTTCTCCCCTAAAAATATCAATTCTGTATCTTTTTGGTGCATTTTCCCCTTGTTCTAGAATGTCCATCAACTCTTCTTTGTCTGAGTAAATACTATTTTCTCCTAATGTCTCTTAGAAAGCTCCCAGTCTGAGCTGGGAACATGACCTATGTGTCTCTATTACACTCTATTTTCACATTTAACACTAATTGCTCTGTGATATCTTTGAGATCTGGAAGAAGAATAATATTTTTAATTTAAAATATCCCTTGGAGCTGGGCTCAATGTTGCATGCCTGTAATCCCAGTACTTAGGAGGCTGAGAAAGGAGGATTACAGGCTCAAGGCCAGTGCTCAGTAACTAAGTGAGACCTTGTTTCAAAAATTAATAAATAAAAAAGGCTTTGGGTATAGCTCAGTGGTACAAGGCCTCTGGGTTCAATTCCCAGTGCCACACATACACAAATAAATAAATAAATCGACTAATTAAATATTGCTTGGAAGTGTTAGTAGATTCTTACAAGTTTTAATATAATTCAGGTTTGAAGACTTCAAAACTGCCATAAATGTTAATTTGTCCCCCCTTCATTTGGAGTTTGCTTTGAACTGGATGCTATAAACCACTTAACATGGTTAAGTTTATAATTAATAAGTCAATATGGCTTATTGTAAAATAGATTTTGCTTTAAATAAAAACACTGAATGCTTGATACCTATTCATATATTTTGGTAGTTGGCAAAACCTTGCTTAATTTTTTAAAAATGTAAGTATAGACCTTAATATCATGCTTCCTTTATAAAATTCACATTAAGACATGGAAGTTGGGCATTGAAGAATGAGAAGGGTAAGACTGATCAGGCAATAAGAATGATATTTGAAATAACATGCACAAACACATAAGAATTGTTCCTGTGTGTCCCAGGAAACTTCAAAGTCTCATTCTGTTACTTTCATTTCATTCAGAGAGCTAATTTCTTGCCTTCATGTGATAGGCAGAGAAATCAGCCTGACAGACAGAAAAATGTGGAATGTATAGTCCCTACCCTTTGAGAGCTATAGTCCACCGTGAAGATGTATAAACAGATAATTCCAGGAGTGCGGAGCACTAAGACAGCACAGAGATAAAAATTTCACCTACCCCCAAACCAGCAGCACTTGAGTTCTGTCTTATAAAATTAGTAAAACTTAGTCTGTTAAAGGTGGAATACTTATTTCAGAAAAAAGGTGGGGGGGACAGAAGGAGCTAAGAAACAGAGGTTAGAAAAAAATCAGGGTATAGTGGGGGATGGCTAAGAATTCTTTATTGTTCAATCATAATGTCAAAGATAGAAAATATGATATAGGAGACCAAAGATAGGGGGTTAGTTACAGAAGCTTAATATGCCATAATGCCATGTATAGTCTTTAATCTATAGACAGCAATGAAGGTGTTAGAAGGCTTTAACCTAGAGAATGACTTAGATTATTATTTTAGAAGTATGGAGGATGAATATGAGGAACACAGATCTGAGTTGAAAATACCAATTAGGAGGAAGCTACAATAATCTGGGTAAGAAAGGCCAAACATACAAAGTGAAGGCAGAGGAGAAGAAATTGAACTAGAAAAATATCTAAGAGTAAAATTGAAATAATTCTGCAATTATATGTGGGGTTGTAAGAGAAAGAAACTCCTTGATAGTTATCGAATAGGATACCAGTAGACACATGAGCTGCTAGCAACACAGGGCACTTGAAATGTAACTAATGGGACTCAATGAACTTTTAATTTTATTTTAAAATTAATTTAAGTTTAAATAGGCACATATGTTTAGTGTCTGCCATGCTGGTCAGCAAAAATGACAGCTCCTAAATTTAAAACTCCAACTTATCTCTATCCTTTTACCACACAATTATAGCCAACGTTCCACCTCTACTTAGGTTTCTAATGGATATCCCAAAATTAGTAATGAAAATCTGACTTTATTTTCTTTGGAACTTGCTCCTCCTAATTTTTTTTTTTGTATTTTTTTTTATTTTACATCTTAGTAAATGAAAATTTGACTGTTGTTTTATTTTATTTTTTTATTTTTTTAATAGCAAAGAAGTTTAATACGTGGCAGTAAAATAAGCGCCTTGAAAAAGCTCATGGAATCGATGTCAATGTTAGAGAAACCCCTCCCACATACCCTCTAGCTCCATACCCCGTCCCTCAAAACCAAACAAGAAATCTGAAACAACACAGGAAATCCTTCCAAGCCTGGATTTCAGTGTAGGCTCCTTTACCAACAATAAGAACACAGTTTCCTACATGGTCGAACAGGAAAGTAAAACACAGAAGCACAAAAAGTCTACGATATTTCAATATTTAAGAGACTCCATACATATTCAAAGTTAAAATAACTCCAACTTTTATAGCTATACATATTGTTTTAAAGCAACTTAATATATTTTTAAATTTCCATATATACACTCTCAAAGACTCTCCAGGTGAGGTATGTAAACATTGTCTAATGAAAAATTTTCAGTGTTTCAAACCAACAAATTCACAGCATACATTGAATTTTCATCCATTAAAGACACAGTATTTTCCTACACTCACTAACATAGTGGAAATCCAGGCCCAAGAGACGCATGCTTATCTTCCAGGTTACCATTTGCAGAATTTCTCATTTCACTGCTTTTGGAAAGACCACCTTCTCTCAGGCTAGGAGCGCATACTCGGTACCAGGAAAGGGCGAGGCCCCAGAGGCCCTGTCCTTGGGCATCTGGAACACTGGCTAAGACTCACAAGACAGCAAAAAGGAGAACACCTGAACAACTACAAGATTGACCTCGGCAATGACAACGCTGGGAGGAACCAGAAAGACTTTTAAAGGAACGGTAGAGATTCGTTTCAGAGTTCCCTGGATCCACAGCTGAATCAGCAGCCCCTGCCCTAAACACGTTCTGAAGGGTCGCAGCCTAAAAAGAAGAAAAATCCAACACGGCACCTGAGCATCAGGGAAATTGCATGGGCCTCCCATGACCCTCTGGCCCCTCAAAGGCATCGACTCTTGCCTAAATCAGGACCCTGGGCTGTGCTTTTAGTACAGGTTAGGGTTGAATTTCTTAATATCTTAATGCATGTGGAAAAATAATGCCATGAGTTCACGAAGACGACCAATGCTCACAGGCACTGGCCAGTGACCTCAGAGGAGCTCAATTCTGAAAACCACTTGTTCCCTGAGGGTGAACAGCAGGCTTCTAGTGAAATTAAGTGAGGCTAAGAAGGGGATTTTTATTACAAAGTATTAAAGACTTGGGAAGCCTCAGGCCAGAATCCTATTTTACCCCCACATAATCTACAACATCCCTCCCCCTGCCCCACCACAAGTAGTTACCTAAAAGTTGACTTTTGAGTTCTCCTTGAGCGCTCTTTCTCCAGCACTTTATATCTTATGTGTCAACTAATCAATTCAACGAACATATTCAGAATCCAACCCATTCTTCCCATATGTACAACTGTCCACAAAAATATTACCTCTTGTCAGAATTACTGCAATAGTCTTCTGGCCGGCCTCCCTACTTCCGACTCTGTGCTTTAGAGTAGTCTAGTAGGAAATATAGCTCATATTGTATTGTTATTCCACTCAAAACTATTGCTTTGAATAAAATAAATAATCCCTGTGATGGTCTATGCAAACTTGCCCCATATTTCTTCTATCGTCTCGTATTTTGCTTCTCTATTCATGCTCACTCAGCTCCAGTCACACTACATTTCCTTGCTGTTCCTTAATTACTCCAAACATGCTCCCTCTGCAGAGATTGGCATTTCCACTCTTCTTCTAGACCTCTGTGTGGCTCGCTTCATCATCTTCTACCTGGCCTCATCCAAATAGACATGTTGGCTGGGCGAGGTGGCATACACCTGTAATCCCAGTACTTGGGAAGCTGAGACAGGAGAATCGCAGGTTCAAGGATAGCTTAAAAAACTTAAACTCCCAGAAACCTACTGAAATCCTGTTTTAAAATGAAAAATAAAATCAGGCTTGGGGTATAGCCTCTGGCTTCAATCTCCAGTACCCCCTCCCCACATACACACCCACAATTACACATTCTGCCAAGGAGAATCTCTTTATTCCTTTCCCCCATTTCTGCAGTGTTTAGAACCATCTGGCACAACCAATATTTTATTTTGCTTATTGGCTGGTGGACCTCTAGCTAGACTGTAGACTTTTTGCACGTAGATCATTTAATCTACCATGTTCATTACTACATCCCCAGCACTAAGAATGTTGCCTGAAACATGGTAGTTGGTCAAAAAATTTATTAATAACATAACTGATCTTCAGATTCTCTTCTCTTTTTTTTAACTTTTTATGTTTATTTATTGGTGCATTGTAAATTGTAATTATACATTTTGATATATGTCAGGGTATGAACATCATAATGCACACATTGCACATTTAGCCCTCCCTCCAATCCCACCCTATTCCCTCCCCCTTCCCTCCCTTTCATGCTCCAGATAGTGATTGAGTCTTATAGGTTTGTGTATGTACATCATGTGCTATAGTGTGTTTCCCTCCACTCCCCGCCCAACTCCCTCAGTTAGGTCACCTTCTTTGTCCAATTCTCTTTTCTCTTCTCTTCTTTTCTTTCTTGTACTAGAGATTGAGCCCAGGGCCTTGCACATGCTAGGCAAGTGCTCTTCCACTGAGCTGCATCCCCAGCCCTTTCTATTTTATTTTGAGACAGGGTCTGGCTAAGTTTCCCAGGCTGGCTTTAAACTTGCCAACCTCTTGCCTCAGACTCTTGAGTAGCTGGCATGCTAAATGTTTGACATAGGAGAAATATGAATCATGTATAAGAGGTACTCAGTAAATATTTGCTGCATGGAGTTTTCTAAATGTATTAGTGGGAAGTAGCATTATACATTTAATCCTGTGTGACAAAGAATAGAATAAATGGGGTGGATATCATTCTAAATATCGGAAGTTTAGTGTAGCAAAAGGGAGCTGTGATGTCAATGAAATTGAATTTAATTCTTTATAAAAGTGAAGCCTTGGATGTTTTAAGTTGTACAATGGCACCTGTGAATCCTGGCTAGACAATATGGTGTGTATGTGTTATCTTTTTGGACATCCAGTGTCCTCCACCATCTCTGCTCCAGTTCAGGTTTTCACCATTTATTTCCAGCAATAAACCCCCAGCTGACCACTGGGTCTCCAGTTTTCATTCCCTGAATGCATTCTTCATCTTTCCAAATACTGATTAGCTAAAATATATGTCGGTTCACATATCCTTTACTTTCTGTTCAACTAACTTTCCTGCTGTTTATAATATAAAGCTGCAGCTGGTTGGCTCTGAATATTCAGGGGCTACTAACAGGATACACTGAGAAACATTGTTATTTTGGTATAAGTTCTAGAGTCTCATATAGACTCAGAGACTTTGCATATTAACATATACATTAAAAGTACGTATATGTTTGCAAGGGTCACTCTTCCAAAAATATGCTACCATGATTTACTATTCACTAAAAGTTCTTTAAGTGCAGGCACTTGTCAAAAGTCTCCCATACTCTCTAATGATTTCGCTTCATGATGACTAATGCTTGGCATTTTGTAGCTGGGCTTTGGGGGACAGGGACAAGGTGTACCATTAGTGCATGCATAATGGGTGCCTTCGCCAGCTCCAGTGTCAGGGAATTTCTGCCACAGCACTGTAATTAATGGAATGTACTTTCCGAGCTGTATGTCAGTAATTGGGCAATGACAGAAGCATAAGCCTTGCTTGATGAACCTGAAAGTGAGAGGAGGAGGGAGCAAACTTGCTAGAAAGCTTATTCCAGTTGACAGTCTACCCCCAGGTGATATTAACGAGGCTTTAAGTATGTTGATATAAATCAAGATATAGCCAGAAGCAAGGCTAAGGCAGTTTGAAGAAACCGTGAAATCAGCTGTGTTAGTGCCCCTAAAACAGACAGAGAATTGGTGTTGCTGGTAGCACAGACGAAATTAACAACCCCCTTAGACACTCAGCTAATGAAAGAAGGAAGAATTCAACATCCTCTATTACAACCTAACAATATTTCTAGAGGTGATTTAAAATACACAAGAGGATGTGTGTAGATCATATGAAAACACTACAACATTTTATACAAGTGACTTGAGAGTCTGGGGATTTTGGTCTCCATGCATATCCTGCAGCCAATCTTCCATGAACATAAGGAAGGTCGTGTATGGTCCATGTTACTATAAGTGTGTTCTCAGATGGCCTGAATCATAGTTGATTGGATAATTGCTTGAGAAACAGCAACAGAGACAGAGACAGGGAGAAATGCAGAGAGAGAGAGAGTCAGATGCAGAGAGAGTTTATTTCTGAGCTTTATCCTAAATTCACTGGAGAAAACCTTCTAAAATCCCACCCCCCTTTTTTTTGAGGTACTGAGGATTGAGTTCAGGGGCACTTTACCTCTGAGCTACACTTGAACCTATATTATTTTTTATTTTGAAACAGAGTCTCACTAAGTTGCTGAGGGCCTTGCTAAATTGTTGAAGCTAGCCTTGAACCTGCTATCTTCCTTTCTCAGCCTCCCAAGTACTGAGATTGCTGGCATGAGCCACCATGCCAAGATAGAATCCTCATTTTTTAACAAACTCTTTGAATAATGCTTATTTATACTAACACGTGAGAGCCATTGGTTTAGTGATTGTATGCTTGTACCCTAGAATCAGTCAGATATGAGTAAAAGCTCTACCTGGTCATTTACTGTGTGGCCACAGACTGGTTATCTAAACTCACTGAATTTTTCTTTAGTGATAACACAATGCTATGAACAGTGAGTGGCTTCTCATCGGACCATAAGGGGAACAAAATGACATAAGGAATGCAAAATGCTTTGCAGATGGTGGGCACATTGCAAATCTCAGTAATACTTGGTATTCCTCTTGTGTTTTTTAACATACATAGCCAGTTTACTAACACTACTTTATGAGACTTCCTTGTACTTTTCTGTAATTCAGGGTTACTTGCTTATCTCCTACACTGGACTAAAGAGGGAGAAGTGAGTCTCCTCCAGCTCTGTGCTTCCCAAAACCCAGTACAACCATCCATGCACTACAAGTGTTTAATGTATATTAGCTCAATGCATGACTAAATAAGTTTTGAATGTCTCACTTTTGTTTAAAAAATCTTTCTAATCAAAATTTAAAATATAGCCATAGGATAGAAGGAACTTGATTCTTTGTATATTAATAGTACATTCATTTAAAAATGTTACCTGAAATTTTATTTTATAGAAGTTTTAAGGAAAGATGTGCAATGCTAAAAATTCACAATGTCACAAAACCATTCTTTCATTTAACATCTGCAAAGTCTACTAGGTGCTGAGTAATCTTCTAGGAACGGGAAACACAACAGTTTAAAAGATAGGCCAACATTACTTGGGAGGCTGAGACAGGAGGATTGTAGGTTCAAGGGCAGCCTGCAACTCAGCAAGACCCTCAGCAACTTAGCAAGACCCTGTTTCAAAATAATAAATAAATAAATAAATTAACTAATTAATTAATTAAAAAGGGCTCTGGATTGAGCTTAGAGGTAGAATGCTCCTGAATTCAATCCCTGGTACTTCAAGAAAGCAACAAAAATAACCAAAACAACCCTGTTCTCCGGGAGCTTACAAATTGGTATATTTGCTGGGGGTGGGTAGATAGCAGACAGACAATAAATATGCAGTATCTAGATAAATAAATCACATGCTGTATTAGAAGCTCAGCAGTCTACAACAGCATGCATTTCTTATCTCCCACTGTCTATGGGTCAAGATTCTGGACATAGTCTTCCTGGGTCCTCTTTAAGGCTGCCCTCGAGGAAATATTTGGGTTGAATTCCCTTCTGGGGCTTGGGTTCTCTTCCAGGATCACATGATTGTTTATAGAATACAGTTGCCTGAGGCTCTTTGTAGAGTTTCTATTTTCTTGTTGGCCCTCAGACAGGACCACTTTCAGCCCTAGAGATTTCTGCAGTTCTTCACAGCCTCTCACAGCCTGGCAGCTTCCTTACACAGGACATCAGAGGAACCTCTTGGTCCTGTCTGTTAAGAAGTAATCTTCTAAACAGCCTAATTAAGACACCAACTATCCCAGAACTTTTGCCATATTTTATTGTCCAGAAGCAAGACACAGGTCCTGCCTGGACTCCAGTGTAGACATTTATACAAAGGTATAATTCATTGAGAGTTAGCTTAGAATTATATGTACCCCACATACATGTGTCAGATGGTATGAGTATTATAAGAAAAATAAAATGGGGAAGAGAGACAGGATGTGTCAGAGTGATGGGGCAGCTGTTGCAATGTGACTGAGAGTGGGCAAGGGAGGAAAAGCTCCCCTTCTTATATTGGTCACACATATTATATATATTTTCTTAACAGGTACAAACATGAATGATATAGCTATTAAAGAATGTATGGAACTAACTAAATACTGGAGCATTTAGGAAAATTGAGTTAAAATAATTACAACAGTTATATGCCAGTCTTCTCCATCTAGACAAATCTGAGCAGAAAGGAAGCAGCTTACATAATAAAGCCAGCGTCTTAGAAATCAGCTCACACCAAAGGAGAGAAGTACAAATGAGCACTTTTCTCCTCAGGAATTTCCATTCATCAGTTAAGAATATGGCTTTCTTCTTTTATTACTTGTAATTCATCTCAGAAAGTCCTTTATTCCCAGGAGGAACCTTGCTTTACTCATTCCCACACACTGTGGGATTGGGTCTCTATCAAGCAGTTATTTTTAGTCAACAATTTATACTCCTAATTTGTTTTCTATGTATTACCATTGGTTAACCCACTAATCTTCACAAAACTCTATGTATATCCCAATCAAATTAGAATCTCAAAGACCTTTAGTGTTGGAAGAGTGCTCATAATAAGTTTTCTTTCTGGTTGAGACAAGAGGAGCCCGAGGCAAGGAGAAATGTCTAAGTCGTGGATTCTGTGTTGTAATCATCACCAATGGCTGGAAAAACAGTGATCAACACAGGATACCCTCTCCCTCCCACCATGAAGACTCTCAGGCTTTCGAACGACCATGATGATTCTATCCATTCTTGGGTTTCTTATTCTTTCATATTCTTGTAATTGTTTAGATTTTTGTAGGGAGATTTCCTGGGGATGCAGGGGATGTGGATCAAAGACAGTAGAACTCAAACCAGTCAATTTGGCTGTCAACTTTAGTATCATTCAATGGCTTGGTAAGAATGAAGATAACCTTAGCTAGAAATAATTTTGGTCTTATCTTCAACTTTTAATTATTTATTGTATCTTCACATCATAAAAGTTCAAATTAAGAAAACAGTATCTTATAGAATTTCTGGGGTGCTACAATATCCACTTTCTCTACACACTAAGCAGACTTTATGTGGAACTTTGCATGTTTTCTTCTAAAATATACAGGATATTTGATTTGTTGAGTATTGTCTTCTTAAGCATGAATTTCTTTGAAGCTTTATGTTTATGTTCTAAATCCAAATACAACTTTTACATAAACATATTTATTCTCATAGAATAACACTGTTAGAACTACTTACCAACACACACACACAGACACACACACACACACACACACACACACACACACACACACACACACAGACATCCTTCAAATAGCTCAGAGGACCAGCAGCACAAGAGCTACAACCAAGAAACCCAGTTTTAGAACACTAGAAGTCTTCCCAGGTACCACTTCAATGATCAAAATGTTGACACCATGTAAATAAGCAGGTGTTTTGGACATGCCCCTCAATATGATCCTTGTTTTTTAGTGATTTACTTGATAATGTACAATTACCACTCTGGGTAGATTTATAAAATGAATGTATCAGCCATTTTTATTCAGTGTGCAGAAACTAGATCCATGAAAGGCTTTCTGAGCAGAATTTTGTTCAGATCATTACTTTTCTCCCTTATAGGAAGTCAGTTAAATTTACAAACCTAAGGTGATGTAGATGGTCTCTCAGCCCACCTCTCTTTCTCTCCTCTTCTCTCTCATTCCCCTCTTCCCCTCTGCTCATCACCTGCATCACAATGTCATCATCAACCTCTGTTCTTATGCCACAAATTGTGTTGCCATTTTAATAAATTCTTTTTTTCCAATGTCTCTTTTGTGCATACTTTTATCTCACTCAACAGATTCTTCTTTATCCGTTTGCATTTTACCTATTCACATGGAGATGGGTCTTCACGTTTTTCTTCCTTCCTCAGTTGGTATTCTTTGCCACAGGAAAATTCTGTATTTAGCATTACCTAGTTTGTTTTTTTTTCACATTGAGATAGCACTGAATTAGTTGTGTGGACCAGGAAAAAACATCAGGCATCTGTACAGTTTAATTCATGTCTTTAGCTTCAGCCCTTCAGGCAACATTATAAGCTTGGTCATCTGTTAAGTATTACTAACATAATAGTAAATGAGATCTCAGATTAGTATGCTATGCTACAGCCTCATAACTGCTAGTTTAGGAGTAAATCTAAAGTGGCCATTTCTTATCAAATTATAACTTTCGCCATGAACATCTACTGTGTTGTTCGTTCTTCATAGAGGGGTTTTGTTTTGATTTCAAGAGTATACACCCATTTATCCTTTAGAGCTGCATCTCTGAGTCAGAATTTCAGTCTGTCATGGGCCAGCTGTGGTTGCAGGTGGTGAGATCCCCAGCGGAAAAGAGCAGGCAGAGCCAGAGCTGCCTCCCAGAGGAGAACAAACAGCAAACAGCAATTTCATTCTGCAAACCTGTTCCTTATATAGGCTTCTGCACAAAATGGCTCATGTTCACATCAGCATGACATGCACATGTGTGCCACCCTTTGCCAGGATGTGTAGGCATCCGCGGCTGCTCAGGGTCGTGCTGTCATCACCAGCCTGTACTCCGCCTGAGTCCCCACACAGCCCACTCAGTTGTACCAGTTTTCCAGTGTCTTATTTTAAATTCTTACTCCTGGAGGGTAGGCCTAAGTTCTTACATGTGGGAGCTGGTCCCTTTTCCTCTAGTCAGTGGCTGGCATACTGAGATAAAATCTACTCAAAAGCATAAAGCTACTATTCTCACCATTCCCAGAATGCTTTGTCGTTATAACCAACCCAGAAGTCAGTCCCCAGTTTGGAGACAACATAGTTCGCCATGTTACACTCTGATTTCGGCAGTTGTTACCCATGGAGGAGTCAGGTCCACTGCAAATTTAGTCCACTAGACTGTGGCTTTAGCTGTTTTTCTTCCTGATTGAGTTGACTTTGAAGGCCTGCAAGCCTCATTCACTAGACTTCCTGGGTTCCGTAATCAGCTGCTCAAAACAGGTCCACAGAAACATCAGTGGACCTCAGTGCTTCTCAACCATTGTCAATGGAAGCATGGAGGACCCTGAATCACATTATATTAGTCAATGCTTGGACACAACCCTTAAATGTCAGTGATCATGTTGAGAAATTCTAGGCTATGAAGTACCGTTTGTAAATGATAATATCTCACTACTAGCTTATTTTATAGACAAGTAATCCCGTGTGTGCATTTGCACACATTTGTCTTGCTACATATAATATGTATTTTATGTAAATGCATAGTGACATATCAAATATATTGTATATAACTATACAAACACATACACTATCTATACCTTTATATTACCTTCAAAATCTTTTTAATATATATGTTGTTATTGAAAAGGTAATTTTTTACTTTTTCAAAGTACTAATCGGTTTTATACTGTACTTCAATAGGATTATCATTCCAAATATGAGGTGATATATATTTTATATACTTTTATTGATACGTTGTAATTATACAACATGGATTAAAAGTGATACATTCAAACACACTGATATCACTTGGTGTTTTTCCCTCCCTCCCCACCTTGTTCCTCCTCCCTCCCTCCCCAAGTAAGATGATTTTAATTAGGGTCTATATTCAAACAATTGATGATATCCTGCGAAGGCACACAAAATCAAGGATATAATTTTTTCCTTCAAAATGACAGAATTCTTTTGAGCACTGCTTAATGAATGCTAATAGTTCTCTCATTTACTTAATTTTATCCTTTTGAATATTTTGCTTAATGTTAAAAATGTGAACAATTGGAAAAGAATGTTTGGTTCCAGCAAACAATGGATTAAATTCTTCAGATTGTTATCTTATAGAAGCAGCTATGATATCTTTCATCCTTTTGATATTTCCACCCTTGTTACTTCACATTAAAATCATCTATGGAAGTTAGAAGTAGAAATGGGTAAAATACAATATTCTTCATCTTCTTCTAGCTTAGTATGGTTTGCTGCATTTCAGTTTGCGAAATATATACATTTAAATGTCTGCATTGTGAGATTTCCAAGACATTAATTTGTCAGACTCTTAATATTTTATAAGTTTAAAAGTTTTAATATTCCTTAAATTAATCTCATATTTCACTTATATATTATTCAGCTTTTTCCCAAGCATAATCTCTGGAATGATCACAAATGCCTCCTTCCTCAGTCTGATGCCAATTTCCAAATAGTTATAGTTGCCATTATATACCCTAAGTCCAGGGTCCTTTCTCGGTTCAGTTGAAATAATTTTCTCCTTTCATCTCAAGGCATAAATTATGCCCTTTACTACTTGCTAGGCAATGGATTGTGCCCCCCAAACCCACCTCCAATTCACATGTTGAAGTCTTAATTCCCATCTTGATGGTATTAGGAAAGAGGTCCTTTGGGAGGTAATTAGGATTGGATGAGATCATGGGGGTGGAGACCTCAAAATGGAATTAGTAGCTCTAGAAGAAGAAAAGGATAAATGGGGTTCTTTGACAAACAAGTGAGAGCACAGAAAGAAGGTGGCTGTCTGCAACTCAGAAAAGGGAAATCACTACGAATCAAATGAGCTGCCACCTTGATCGTAGACTTTCCAGCTATGAGGAGTAAATGTTTAAGCCATCTAGCACATGGTATTTTGTTATAGAAGCCCTAGCTAATATAATCTTTAACAAAGCCTTCTCCTAAACTTGATCTATCTGATCTCTTTCAAGTATGTGGCAATTTTTACCATCTGTGTATGGCTACATTTTTTTTTATCTTTGTATGACTGTTAGAATGTAACCTTCAGCAGGGCATGGTGGTGCACATTTGTAATCCCAGTACTTGGAAGGCTGAGACAGGAGGATCACAGGTTTGCGGCCAGCCTCAGCTACTTAGTGAAGCCCTCCGCAACGTAGACCCTGTTTCAAAATAAAGAATAAAATAGGGCTGGGGGTGTAGCTCGGAGTTAGAATGTCCCTGGGTTCAATCCCCAGTGCCACACACACACACACACACACACACACAGAATGTAACCTTCAGTAGGTCAGTGTGATTGTTAGTCTGGATTGTCAACTTGACTGGATCATGAAACACCTAAGATTATATGACCTTGTGTGTGTTGATGAGATGACTGGTTTATGTAATGGCAGACTGAAGGGGAAGTCCTTCCCTGAATGTAGGCAGCACGGCTCTGACAGGCGCAGGACCAAGATAAAAGGAGAAAGCCGCGTGAAGGCAAGTATGGTTCTTCCTGAAGAAAGTGTGTCTGCTCTCATTTGAGATATCGGTGTTCAGGTTGAAGCAGGTTAGCTTGGGACCACCGACCAAACAGGAGCCACCAAGCTGGTTCAGAAAGTGCTTTATTCTGCAGACCGACTGTCCGAGGCCAACTCCCTAGCAAGAGAGAGGCCCTGAACTCTGGTCATGTACAGCTTTTAAAGGAAAAAACTACGTCCTTGTTAGTACAGAGCAAGCAAGCGTGAATTTACAGAAGCTGGACACCTGCGTCATGCCGTTATGCTTGGCTGATGCGTACAACCACAACTTCCCATTGACCTGGCTGTTGAGAAGTCCCCCTTTTGTTCAATGCTAGGAATGAAAAAGTACAGGGTGTTTGTGACATTTTCAACAACTTTTACTATATCAAGGTGGGGTGATTTGGCCTGTTTGATTTGGGCCTTACATTCCCCACTGGTCTTATGGGAGCCAACTCAAACCATTGTCTTCTTCACCAAGGGCGTTATACTGGGTACGCAAAACCATGAGTTTAACAGACTGAATGTGATTTTTTTATATAGTTTACCAAGGCGTTCAGGATACATGGGCCTACAAGCAAAGACAGGAGCATAATACTAGAGGCCCAGCAATAGTAGATATTAGAGTAGTAAGCCAGGGGGACCAAGAGAAGAGATCTTCATACCAATTAGAGTTTGCTTTCCACATTTCCTTTCACTCCTTTAACCATTGTCTAACAAAGGATAGGCTGTCTTTTATGACTCCAGAGTGGTTTATGTAGAAAAAGCAAGTCTCACCCAGTGCCATACAGAGACCTCCTTGTTTTAGGAACAGGAGATCTAGGCCCCTCCTATTTTGGAGCACCACTTCTGCCAGGGAGTTTAAAGATTCCTCCAGGTGACTGATGGAAGACTCTAAGCCTGCCAGGTCCCAATCAATCTGTTTACTAAGAGTTTTGAAGTTAAGGTCCCCAGTAATGAGTGCCGCTGTCCCTATGGCAGTGGACCCGGCTATTCCCAGGCTGACCAAGGCTGGGATGAGAATTGGGGCAGCCTGTTTCCTTCGTCCGAGCTTTGACTTTTTTTACCAGACCCAAATGTTCTCTCCCTGCCTCTCCATTAAAATAATATACTTGGGGAATGACATGAACAGCAATACAGAACTCAGCATAACTTTTTACCTTGAATACCTGGAGCGAGATGCAAGAAGTTAAATCAGATAGGCAAGCAAACCAGATTCCTTCAGGGGCTACCAAATAATTTCATCTGGGCCAGTGGGGTGAGACATACTGAGACAAGAGTCTCTATAGGGTGAGTCTTGTAATTTAAATGATTCAGACTGATAACATGTTCCTGCCCCTGCACATCCCCAAGAGTGAGCTTTGGGTCCTGGCTCCAGTGACATGGATTACCGGGGGCCATTCTGTTGGTTGCGACATTTATAATCTCACTCTTGGAGAGGTTAGCCCCTATTCCTACATAATAAGGAGGCTCTGGGTTCAGACACAGCCAACAATCCTCAGTAGTATTTGGCCTGGTGGAATTTAAAAACTGAAAGACAACGTCTAGGGTATTTAGAAGAGGCCTCTGTTCTGACCAGGAGAGGGTAGGGGCAGTAGGTGCTTGGTCTGGAGGGACTGGGTTAAGAGCCGCAGAAGTGCGTCTGGGGCTTGGGGTCAGAGGTTTCTGGACAGGAGAGAGATAAGGGTTTAATTGACAGTTTGGACCTATGGGATTCAGGAGCCACACCGGCTTATGTTGTTGAATGGTAAATTCTGTACCGGGGTCTGGCCTTGTCTCATATAGTCTGAACCCCCATGTTTTTCCTGATTCTCATTCTGCTCCACTCCAGGACCATGCCTTAACCTTAATCCTAAGGGGGTTGCAGGATCCCAGTGTGCATGTATAACCATTTGGAATTGCACTACGAGTTATTTCCAGGAATGAGTTCTTTTGGGTCCAGGATGCTATAGTTTTGCATCCCCAACTTGCACAGTGGTATTGGGCTTCTCTCTCACAGCTTGGGTTTCCAAGTGTGGGGCAAGCATAAAATTACAACCAAAGATGGGTTGGCTTACCACAGCTAGAGGAAGGCTGAAAAACACATCTTTCAGGTCCAAGATGCTATACACTTGCCTGTCCAGAGGAAGCAAGCTGAGGAGGGTGTACAGATTAGGCACCCTGGGGTGGATAGTCTCTACTCGCCAGTTAACCTCCCGTAAATCCTGGACCAGTCTGTAATCAGCTGTTCCTGGTTTTAGCACTGGGAGGAGGGGGATATTCCAGGGTGATTTGCAAGGTCTGAGTATCCCCGCTGCTTTCAGTCTTTTTATATGCACCATGATCCCTTGCTTTACTTCCAAACTAATGGGATGTTGTTTTACTCTCACCGGGGTTGCTGTGCTTGTTAGCTGGACTATTATTGGGGTCTGGTGGGCTGCTAGCCCCGGAAGATTATTTTCTGCCCAAACCTTGGGGACTTGCTGCTTTAAGTTTTCTAAGAGTTGGCTTTCTGGCAGCGGCCTCTCATCCGCTAATAGGAGATATTCTTCACTAATAGGCAGGCCATCAGGATAACCGGGGGTTTCAGGGTGAGTTGTGCCTCTTCTCCAGAAAAGGAGACTGTGGCCTGCAGTTTTTGCAACAGGTCCTGGCCAAGAAGGGGGTAAGGACACTCAGGCATTACGAGAAAAGAATGGGAAATAGTTCCCTTTCCCAGGTCTGTGATACGGGCCTTTGTCCACGGGTAAGATTTAGTTTTCCCTGTGGCTCCCTGAATTTGGATGGTCTCCTTGGTAGTGGGTTCCAATGGTTCCTTCAGGACAGAAAACGTAGCCCCAGTATCCACCAAGAACTGGACTGGTTTGCCCCCAATCTTTAAAGTTACCAGGGGCTCCTAGGGGACCTAATTGAAAGGAGTCCTGGCCCCGTCAGTCACTCGCATTAAGTTGGAGCACTGGGGGTGCGACTGGTTTCTTCCTGTTGGGGCAATTATTTTCCAGTGTCCAGTCTCTTTGCAGTAGGCACATTGGTCTTTCCTCAGCTGCAGCCTTCTGTTATCCTTTCTGGGGCCCCGGGGTTCCTGTTTGTCCCCCTTTGGCTTTCCAGGGCGACCATAGGCTGCTACTAGGACCTTTGCTAATTTCTTTGTTTGCTTATCTTCAGCCATGTCCCGGTTATCAAACACCTTTTGGGCAATTTCTACCAATTCAGATAACATTTTCCCCTCAAACCCTTCCTGCTTCTGAATCTTCTTTAGAATATCTGGGGCTGACTGACTCACAAAAGCTACATTTATGGCATGTCTATTTTCAGGCGCCTCAGGATCAATAGGAGTATACAGCCATTAGGCTACGAGAAGCCGCTTGAGAAACCCGGCCGGTGACTTGTCTGGTCTTTGCACCGTAGTGCTTATCTTTGACAAGTTCATCAGTTTCTGAGCAGTGCCCCGTACGCCAGCCAGAAGAGTCTGGCGAAACCGATCAAGAGCTTTTTATCTTCTCCCATGTTAGGGTCTTCTTCAGGGCAGTTTAGAGGAAATATGGTCGCTAGCCGCCGGGGGTCCTGTGAGGGCCTTCTGTCCAGGCCTGAAACAGACTTAAGCGCTTCTCGGCGGACTCTCTCCCGCTCTTCAGAGGTGAAGAGTGTTTGCAGAAGCTGCTTGCAGTCATCCCAGGTGGGCTGGTGAGTGTAAAAGACAGACTTTAGGAGAGAAATGAGGCCCTGGGGCTTCTCGGAGAATGAGGGGCTCTGGTTCTTCCAGTTATACTGGTCAGAAGTTGAGAAGGGGACGTACATGATGAAAGGGTGAGCATCTGGACCAGGGGTACCTGTCTCAGGGGAAGCTGAGCTGGAGGGAGCTGAGAGTCGGGGGACTGATACGCGAAGCCGCTGAGATTGTGGGAAGGGCTAAGAAGAGGGGAAGGAGGGGGTGCCGAGGCCGACGAGCCTGCCTGCGGAGCCGGCGATGAGAGATCGGAGGGTGAACTGTAAGGGGATAGGAGGGAGGATGGGGTCTTCCTCCAGGATGGGCAGGACATGGGAAGTTTTAGACTTCTGGGAGGGCTGAGAAAGTAAGACAGAGTGATTAGTTTTCTGCTGCCTGCAAGTGTTTAGCCAGGTAGGTTTATCCAAAAGAATATCAGTCCAAATGAGGATATAGGGGAGCTGGTCCGGATAGCCAGGCTTTCCGAGGATGACTCTCTGGACTCGCTATGCATCCTGGGGATGGAGGGATCCCTGGAGGCGGCCAACCCACATTAAAAGATGGCCAGTCTACCTCACTCAATTTAGACAGGATGTAGGGCTTGCAAGTCGTTCAGTAGGATGCCGCCCTTTTTTCAAAGTCTCTTAAATTATTTAAAAAACATTGTAAAGGAGAACAGGGCTCAGGTTTTGACAAGGACTGACCCATGTTAGAGACCGAGAGGAAGACAATAACAGACACTGAACAGAAAACACAAAACAAAACCAAGAGACAACGTATAAGACAGTCAGTGTTGCTGCGCAGGTGTCTGCCAGACCCAGAAACAGATTCACCTTCGGATAAACTGATTGGGGCCAGAGAGGGTGGAGGGCATCCCCTCAGACTTGGAGATTTAATGCTGCGTTCAGCTTCTCACGAGTCACCAGTTGTGCACACAGGAAAAGAATGACTTACCGGAGAATGTCCCGGGACTCTGGTGGGCTCCTACTGGCCAGTGGCATCCCGGATGAGCCTCCAGATGAAGCGGGTTAGTTTGGGACCACTGACCAGACAGGAGACACCGAGCTGGTTCAGAAAGTGCTTTATTCTACAGACCGACAAGCTAGGGCCAACTCCCTAGCAAGAGAGCAGCCCTGAACTCTGGTCGCGTATAGCTTTTAAAGAAAAAAACCACATCCTCATCAGTGCAGAGCAAGCAAGAGTGAATTTACAGAAACTGGACACCTGCATTATGCCGTTATGCTTGGCTGATGCGTACAACTGCAACTTCCCGTTGACCTGGCTGTTGCGAAGTCCCCCTTTTGTTCAATGCTCGGAATGAAAAAGTACAGGGTGTTTGTGACATTTTCAACAACTTTTGCTATATCAAGGTGGGGTGATTTTGTCTGTTTGATTTGGGCCTTATAAGCTTTTCTAACTGGACCTTCACCATTGTTTCTCTGGAGAGTTTCCTGGCCTTTCCATCTTGGACTGGGACTGAATTAGTGGTTTCTCTGATTCTGAGACTCCAGCTCTTGGACCATTCGACCAACTGCTGGTTCCTTCGGCTCACCGTGTGTAGTTGGAAATGTGACTACACTGCTTTGGACTGTAAGCTGATTTAATAAATTCCCTTTTTCCATATATGTGTTCTGTGAGTTCTGTTACACTAGTGAACCCTGATCAATAGTCAGGGTCTTGGCTGTTTCCCTTAGTTCACTGACAGATGCTTAGCACTTACGAGACTACATTTTTTTGAATGTATTTTGCCTTTGCAGTTTAAAAATCCTTAGCCTTTGTTACTTCTTTTGAATATCAGACATATATTTAAATAAGTTTTAGATATATATATATACATATACATACACATACACATACACATACACATACACATACACATACACATACATATACATACAATTGGTGGATCCAGTAGGAAACTGTACTAAGTCTTCTGGATTGATGTAGTTTTTACTCATTTACCCAGCAAATAATATTATTGACCAGCTCCCATGTCTCACTGTGTATCAGATTCTTTGTAGATTCAGGGTATTCTGCTATGGACAAAGTAGTGATCTCATATAGAACTGGTCTTATGTAGGTATTGAAGTAAACAGACTTTGGCCAAAGAATTTTTGATCAAATAATTATAAGAAAAGTTTGATAAATGCCACACAGAACGACGCCACTACCCTCCTCATACTAAACAGGATGAAACTAGCCTGAACCCTCTCTCGGGCTTACAGGGGCAGGGGCTTAATGGATTCATTTCTATATGTTCTGTGGGCTCTTATAATATTTTTAGGTCTCTTTTGTAACACTTCTCACTAGTGTAATCCAACCACTAATCATACAATTAATTGATTAATATCTCTTCCTAAAGTATCACTTCCAAGACTGTGGGAGCCATGTTGATCATATTCAATTCTGACTCTAGTGTCTCTCAAGAGTGCCTTGCATTTAGTAGAAAAATTATGAACATTTGATGAATAAAAGAATGAGCCATATTCATTACTTAAAAACAATTTTGTGAGATTGGGACCTTGGATTAAGGCTTTACTCTTCTAGTTTTTCAGGAACATGTTGCTGTATCTACTGGGCACACTGCTTCCTGTCGAGATAGCTGAGTCTGAGGCTCAGGGTACCAAGTGATACATTTACTTGTTTAGCAGCTCTTGTGTATGGATTGGGTACAAAGCAGGTCTTAGAAGTTGTTGTAAATACAACAAGGGTTACAGAAAATGTTAGGATTCCAGAAAACCAGTCCCTGGGCTTTGGCTGATTAGTGTGTATATGATGATAAACTGAACTGAGAAAATCTGGAAACTTAAAGGACCCATTAAAAAAAGTGGAACAATAACATAACATAATGGAAAGGTGATATCAGAACTGAAGGATTATGAAGTAAGGGGATTCACACCAAAAAAAAACAAAAAGTGGACATCTAGACATTCCAGTGAGAATGGCCTGAGTACACTGTAATAAATACACATGTCCAATTCCAGTGTATGTGTATATGAGGGGATTCCAGTAGTCTGAATAAGGCAGAACATTAGATAATGAAAACACATTCATTGGAATGTAATAGAGTCTTTGATACAGTGCAGAGTACAAGGAAAGAGCATGGCTTTCGAATCAGAAACATGTGGATTCCGTTTCTGGTGCTGCCCTCAGGAGCTATGTGACCTTCAGGAATGAATTGTGTTCAAAGCCTCATTAACTTCCCTCATGGGATTGTGGTAAAGGCTATCATTACCTGCAAAATGATAAATATATTAATAGTAATAATGCCTAACCATTAGGTCATTGAGAGAATTAAAACATTAGCTCAGTGTTTGGCACCTACATGGTAAATATTTGCCACCATCACATCATTGTAAACATATATCCAATTTGGTTAACACAGAATGGCAGTCATGCTTCTTGAATAATGCAGAACAATCCTGATTCAATTTTTTTAACTTTTGTTGATATTTTAGATAGCTTAATTTTTAGTTAAAACTACAACAATATGATAAGAGAGAAAAATTAAAAATAATGGAACCATATTGTGAATATATAATAATCATATAATATTGTATATTAACAATTATATGATATACTATACTATAATATACAATGAAATATTATAACATTTTATTATATATAATATATAATATATATTGCTATATGTTATATAATATTATAAAGTATATTACATATAACACATAAAAGTATATATAATATATAACATTTGTATTATATGTGCATATTATTTTCTGACAGAGTGTGTTCCTTCTTCTGCCCCAAAAAGGAGCTGCTACTGTTCCTAGCTCCTCCTTCATTTGCTGGGTAACTCTCCCTAACTCTTCATGGCATTTGGCATATTATGAATGGGAAACTGGGTGAGGATTTTAGGCCTCGAAGCTCATTAGTTCCTACACTTGGCCTTTCCCCCCTGTATGCCTACCTCTGCAACAAGACCTAACTTCTAATTTCCCATCCATCTGTCTTCCCTTTAAACATTGCACAGAAGCCTCCCACCCAGGTGTGTTTCTTATCTTATGTCAGTCTGTCTCTGCTGTTGGCATAACACTGACCACATGCTCGCACTTGTCTCTTCTCACCTTGGTTTTGTCTTGATCAAACCTGAATCAGGCTACTCTCTTTCTAACATTTCCTGGACTCTGCTGACCTGAAACCCATAGAGAGAACTAAACAGTGGAGCATGTCCCTCTCACCAGCTTCTTCTAGGAATCATTAGTACATCACTCCAGTCACCTAACTGTTCATTTCCCCTTGCTTGTCCAACCTCCCTTTACAAGATTCTGCTCGTCTTTGCTTGCCTTTTTTACCCTAGATAGTAGTCCCCAATTACCCATAGTTTTGCTTTCTGAGTTTTCAATTGCCTGCTGTCTGCTGAGGCCTGAAAATACTAACTGGAAAATTCCAGAAATAAACAATTCGAACGTTTTAAATTGCATGCCGTTTTGAGTAAATCTCCCTCTGCCCCACCCAAAATGTGAATCATCCCTCTATCCAACATATCCACACTGAAAATGCTACCTCCCAGATACTGTCACGTTTCAGTGATCCAAGATTACCCGAAGCAGAAACAGCCACATAACCTTCATCACAGCATATTATTATAACTCTTCTATTTTATTATTTGTTATTATTGCTAGTCTCCTACTGTGTGCCTAATTTGTTAATTAAACTTTATTATAGGTATGATCATATAAGAAAAAAAACATCATAGTATACATTGGGTTCAGTCCTATCCACAGTTTCAGGCATCCCTGGGGGTCTTGGAATGTACCCCCTACAGATTAGGGAGGGAACTACTGTAAAAGAAAAATCCTTTTCTATTCATTTTGAGGTGCTTACAGATTTATGAGATTGGCCCTTTCTCTATTGGAAATATTTTCCTTCTGAATAAAGTCTATTCCGCTAATAAAGTCTCTTCCAAAGGCAGGTGTGTTTTCATTTGACATCATCTTGCTTCTATTTTTCGTGGAAATTTCCCTGTTTCATGTCTTTGCAGCACTCCCTTTCTTTTTCTCAGGATGCTAGTCTCCCTGGTGGTTCTTGACAAAAGTAAGAGCAACATTTTCCCACAAGTTCTGTTCTTTTAACCCTGGATGCTGGGTCATGGGACACCGTATCATATTAAATTTAGAACACATTTTCTGTCTTCCATTCAGATGAATGAAAATCACCATCCTACACTGAGAAAAAGCATAAATATCTTCCCAGTTTAAGGAAAAGGATTGTGAGATCAAATGTAAAAATTAACTGGTTATATATCAATGGCCTGAAATAGCAAAACAAAAACAAAGAAAATGTGGTTCATCAACACATTATTTCATTTACTTTACTTTATTATTTTAATAAAAGAAGTATTTTTAGATGAGTTTTCATACTGAACCTAATTAATATCTTGGTTCACCTGCTTATTGTATAGGAATCACTGCATCGATTTTCTACCACCACTGAGATTATTAACATGTCCCAATTTACAATGATCTGAGAATAACATAAATAGCTCTCACCTCACTTGTGGAGAACAAATAAAAAGGCTAAATAACCAATTTTTCACTCACGCCTCATTGTGTTCTAACTTCAGCTTTTTTCATCTGGATTCAATTTAATTATTATCTTTCTGTAGGCTCTCACCATGTGCAAATAATCCTACATGCAAGTAGTGAAAAACAGATTCCCAAACCATCACGGAGATCCTGGCATTATCTTTTTCAAAAGCCTGTCATTTTCTTGGAGGCTTAATTGTCATAACAAATCTTCTATTTTCTCCTCACTTCCTGGTCCCTGGTCTCCTGCTCATGACCAAGCTGGTTTACTAAGACATATGAATCCCAGCTTTCCCCTCCCAGAGCAAATCCAGACAGCCCTGCCATTTTTCCATGTATTGCTTTAAATTCAGTCCAAACATCTCTGGTGTGTTTAAAGCTTTTTTCCTCCCCAGGATTAAAAAAATAAGTTACAAATACTTGAAAAACAAAAAAAGAACAAACAAACAAAAACCCTTAAGATTCCAATGCATTTAACTTCCAGGTGAATTTTGATTTTTAGTCCTTTCCCCTCAAATACATTAATACTCTTAAAGTCTAATATTTTCATTGTCTTGAATTAATTTGTCTTTCTATTCTTTTTCTCATATTTCTGTTCACATTTTCCCAATAAAGTTCATCTTTCATGATTTCTAAATCAGGCAATCAATAATAATAGCTACTATTTTTATAAACACTATAAGACAGTGCTTTCTAGATGTTATCTTTTTCACAATTTCTGAAGCAGGCATATGGTCTAAATAAGGTGATCAAGGCCCCTAATTCCATTCTACATTATAATGCCACTGTAATTTAAAATGTGTTTAAGCAAGCTTTGAGTATGCAAATAGGCAACACTTTGGGGAGTAGTATATATGTATATAAATGCTGGGATTCCTACCTGAGAAATCATGGAATGCTGCAGATGCACTACTCTTTTTGCTGAGTCTGTGTGGGTTACTGCGGCTTTACACCTGCCCTGTTCTGACATGTTAGAAACCACTTCCAAGGTGAAAGCCGAAGCTCGGTCTCCTGGTGCCCTAGGTAGCCTGTAGGATTTGAGTTGCCTGAGCTACCTAATGCTAGGTTTGCTGCCCAAAACCTATCCCAGGATGAAATAAATATCAAAAGACCTACACAAAGTATTAATAAGATAATAATCATTATAATTTTATTCTGGGACGGACAGTCTACCTACAACCCCAGCCCTTTTTAGTTTTTATTTTGGAATGGGAGTCACCCTAAGTTGCTGAGGGTCTCACTAAGTTGCTGAGACTGGCCTCAAACCTGGGATCATCCTGTCTTGGTCTTCCAAGTACTGGGATTACAGGCATTGCTGAGGACAAGCACGAGCCACCACACCTGGCTTATTAATAAGAATTAATAAAATTAGTTAATTTTATTAATAAATAAAAATGAATACAAATAAAAAGTGGACATTCACTAATCAGGCTCTGCCAAGTACTGTGTTGAGTGCTTTTCGACAATTATTTTATTTCATCATGACAAGCCACATTTCTACAAATTTAAGAATTTGAGTGCATAGTTGGATGTTCAACTTCACCTCAGCCTCTGAATGTCCCTTACTTTGTTGAAAACATCATGGTCTCTTCTCAGGCTTTTGCCTTTTTTATTATAAAGTAGGCCAACATAGATATTTTCTAAAAGGATAGCAAGTTGCACAGATAGTGACTATATAATTTCTCATTCAAATATAGACAATTTTGAAGCAGAAAGAGAGGTTAAAAAATCTACTAATATTTGCAGCAGGTATAATTTTGACTGGCCCCAAGAATATGGGGTACGTGGTCACCTTATGCTTAAGCCATTGCTAGGTAGCTGTAAAATATTAAAATTTTTCTGGATGCAGATTTAACAGTTGGGCATATTATATTATTCATCTATTATATGAAATGTATGCAATGAAAAGTCAAAATATTTTCAAAATTACCAATAGTGCATTTTATTATCCAATTAATTAGACAATGAAAAGATAATTGATATTCAAGCTTTTTACTTCAATTCTATTAGTAATATTTCCAAAAAATTACATTATCATTTTACATTAGTAAGTTAGATAAAAAATTATTGTCCATTATCTTCACCTCATTACACAGCTAAAGTGAGAGACAAAATAAAACTTCTGAAAGAAATAAACCAGAATACCAATTACAACAATATATAATTTTCATACCTTTATATTTTTGCTTATTAATATTTAGCCTTCATAATTCATTAAGACACTCTTTTGATTATGTTAATTTTCTTCTTAGAACCCTTCATTTTTTTATATTACACACAGAAAACATTGCCTCATTACCCTGATATCCAAGGACTTTTGCAAACTTGTCCTTTTGTGCTGTCCGATATTATAGACCCCATGGTGGCCATTTAAATGTAAGATTCAATAATTAAAATAGGCTAAAATTCAGAATTTAGTTCCTCAACACTAGCCACATTCTGGTGCCTAAGAGTCCAGGTGGCCAGCAGCTTTTATACTAGAAAGTGCAAAGCTGAGAATTTTCAATATTACAGAAAGTTTCATCTAATGGCTCTGATCCATATTTTTTCTTCTCTTGTTTTCTATTGCTTTCATCCAGGAAATTTCTGTCATTTCCAAACTAGATTGTTTTTCTCTCCAAACAGTTTGCATCTTCCTTTTTCAGCTACGTTGCTCAGTTCAATACTATGACTTAGAACACCTCCACTACTTCAAGGAAACATTTATTCATACAATAATATGTGTGTGTGTTTGTGTGTGTGTGTATGTGTGTGTGTGTGTGTGTGTGTGTGTGTGTGTGATGCCAGAAGTCTTTTAGGTGGAAAAAGAGACAAGACACATAGTCCTTGCTCTACAAAAGGTCACAGTCTAGTGGGGAAGAAGGGCGAGGAGACTAGTATGTGAGATGATAGCTATTAGGATAGAGGAGGGCAAAGAGCTTTAAGGCAGCAGAGGACACTCCTTTCAGATAGTAGAGGAGAGTCAGTGTCCTGGACAGTATTCTCACTGCTGTGATCCAATAAACCTGACCACACACAATGTAGAGGAAGGAAGATTTATTTGTTCATAGTTTTTGGAGATTTCCTGTTCAGTCCATGTCAGGCAGGGTCTGTGGAGCTGAGGGCATGGTGGCTGAAAGCAGAGAAGGGGAGAGAAAAAGGCTCTGCTCTCACATTGTGGAGGCCAGAAGAGAAAGCCTGCAGCAAGAGGACTCAAAGACAAAAGCATATTCCCTAAAGCCACACCCCCAGGAGCCCACCCCACCCACCTAAGTTACCACCCAGTAAATACATTACAATGGATTTATTCAGTGATGAGATTACAACCCTCATGACTTAATTCTATGAAATCTGAACATTAATACATGAGTTCTTCAGTTAACATTCTATATCTAGCCGTAATAGTCAGCCAAGACTCCCTGTGAAGGAAGGTGTATATATGATTTGAACCTAGAAGCATAGTAGAATTTAGGAGAATGCAGAAAAGCAAAATGATCTGAGAGGGTATGGGTCAGTTGGCAGCATGCAGAGAGTTCACTACTGTATTGGATCATAGCACTTGGGTCATGTAAAAGCTCAAGTGTCATGTTGAGAATGTTGGGCTTCATTTGAAAACTTACAAAACGAATGAAAGATTGAATGAAGGGGAATGGCAGAATCCGATTTGCTTTTGCAAAATTCATTCTACAAACAAAAACGAAACTATTGGAGAACAAAAGCCACACAGAAATCCTTTGCAATAATCTGAGTGACAAATGGTAATGTACAATATGATATAGTGGTTGTTGGATAGGAAGGAAGTTTTTGAGATTTAAAATGCATTCTGGGTATGGTGGGGCATTCTTCTAATCCCAGTACTTGGGAGGCTAAAACAAGAGGATTGCAGACTCAAAGCCAGCCTCAGCAACTTAGTGAGAACCTATTTCAAAATAAATAAATAAAAAAATAAATAAATAAATAAAAGGGGCAAGGGTGTAGCTTAGAGGTAGAATGCCCCTGGTTTCAATCTCCAGTACCAAAAAACCATTATTAATTGGTGAAAGTTGTTATGTATTGGAATGAGTGCCTGCTGTCAAACCTGTATTGATTCTGTAAGGTCTAACTTAGATGTCATCTTCAAATTAAAAACTTTTGCCTTCTGCCTATGAATCCTTAGGATAGATTATTTTTATTCCAAATTATTTCTCTTTTCAATCTTCTTTGCTAGCTCCTTTTCCTTTTTTGATACTAAATCTTGGAGTGAGCCAATGCTCTATTTTACCCTCCCTTTATATCAACTTGTTCTCCCTAGTAAATTTTATCTTTCTTTCAGCTTTAATTACAAGCCATATACAGTAACATAATTTTGCATAATTTGCCTTGTGCTTTACCCTGAATTCTACACTGCTATTTTTCATATTTCTGACACCTCTACATGCCTGCTAATAATAAACTCACACAACAATGTTTTTCTTGTTTCTTTTTTTTTTTTTTTTTTGGTACTGGGGATCGAACCCAGGGCATTGTGCTTGCAAGGCAAGCACTTTAACACTGAGCTACATCCCAGCACAAAACAATGTTTTTCTACCATCACCACCACTCATCCTGTCCTGATCTTAATGAATTATATAACCAGTCACACACTGATCAAGGCAATTCTTTGATTCTTCCCTTTATCACTTTTTATACTTTTATTACCTTTATTGTATACCACAATTATATACCATAGTGAGATTCAAAGTCATACAAACAGACATGTACACAGGTCTTGGTGTGTTTGCCTTCAGGTCCCACCCCGCTAGCTACCCCTCCCAGTATTGGTGAGATTGAGATTGGTAGTGATACCTTCATACATGGACATAGCATAATTTGAACTGTTTCTTTATTAACCAACACTTCTACCCCTGTCATCTCTAAGTACCACAAAATGGCTACTGCTTCCATCTCTACCACTACTCTTTTCAATGGTCCAGAGAACCATTATTATATCCCAAGAAGAACATTACAAAAGCCATCTAAATGGTCTTCTCATTGCCATCCATCCTTGGTTAAAATATGTTTTCCACAAACTGAATGAGGTAGAATGCCCCTGGGTTCAATCCCCAGTACTGCAAAAAAAAAAAAAAAAAAAAATATATATATATATATATATATATATATATATTTATATATCCCTTTCCTGTTTTCTAGTAAGCCCTCCTTATGGTAGATTTAAAGCTCCTAATGATCTGGCACATCCATTAACTAGACCTTTTTCTCATTAACTTCTAGACTTTCAACCCAATAGACATCTCTGTCCCCTTCAAACACATGAACTTCCTTAACAACATTAAATATGCAGTTCCTTCTGCTTAAACTCTTCTTTCCAGCAGTTTTCCATAACTGCCTTCTTATGTTCTTCAAAACTCACTGCAAACATCACCTCCTTGGTGAAACATTCCCTGACTCCCAATAACTATCATAGCTGCTTAATTTAATTCTCTGCTTAGCAATGTGCAATTTGTTTTTATTCCTGTGTGTGTGTGTGTGTGTGTATGTGTGTGTGTGTGTGTGTGTGTGTGTGTGTGTGTGTGTGTTAGTTACTGGGAATTGAACCCAGGGGCAATCTACCTCTGAGCTATACCTATAGCCCTTTTTATTTCTCATTTTGAAATAGGGTCTTAGTTGCTGAGGTTGGTCTGAAATCGGCAATACTCCTGTCTCAGCCTCCTGAGTACGGTTTCCCATTGTTTATATTGTTACAGAACATCTGTCTTTGCCCTCTCTTATCATACACAGACATACACCAGAATGCAAGCTTCACAAGTATGGATTTTGTGTTCTTTCCTGGTATATTCCCTTCAGTCCTTCTGAGGGTGATGTCCCTGGTGACCCAATTACCCAATCATTTCTTTACATTCACAGTTTTATGAATTAAACCAGTGTTAATATTTTACAAGTGCCCATCTCTTAGAGATTTCAAGCCACCTCTCAGCATTGTCGCAGTGGGAACCAGCCTTTCAACGCATGAACTCTTGGAGGACACACTTAAACCATATCCAATCACAGCAAAGTGGAAGTTGGACAAGGACACCAAAAGACAATGGGAAACATTAAGTAATACAACTTAGTATTGTAGGCCAATTGCAATATTAGGAGACAATATCACAGAAGTCACAAAAATAATTTTCAAGAAGAAATCTGTGCAAAACTATATCAAAGGCATGAGAGATTCAATAAGATAAGAACTCCATGTGTCCATTGGATTTATCAAAACAGATTGTCTGGACTCACATTATTTTGGCCAAGGAGTTTCACAGAAGCAGAGACAGTGGAAGTAGAGTGCAAAGCCTAGAGAATAGAATGGAAGGGAAGATGTGGAAACCGTGAGGATAGTGCTGTTGCTCAGGAGGCTGGACTGAGAAGGAAGAGATAGAGTGTGAACAAGGGTGGTACTTCACATGCATGTGGCAAGATGTGCCGAGAGAGATGTGTGAAAACAAATAATAGAGAGAAAGATCTTGAAGATATAAGGGAGATAGAGCAAAGTCCCAAAGGAGGCAGGAAAGGATCGGATTGAAACCATAGATGAAAGTTTGCCTCAAAAGACAATATAGATGAGCAGTAGACACTTCTAGTTTGAGGTCATTCATGTTGATGCTTTTCATTATCTTGATCAAGTGGGTGGCAAGTCAGCCTTCTGAAATAGAGAGCTAAATGTGAGGAGGAAGGAGTGATTACAAAGGCTGGTGAAAGTTAGGAAGTTTTTTTTTTAATGAAGCAAGTGGGAAACAGATCTGGAC
This sequence comes from Glis glis, assembly GCA_004027185.1. Lineage (NCBI taxonomy): Eukaryota > Metazoa > Chordata > Mammalia > Rodentia > Gliridae > Glis > Glis glis. The sequence continues at coordinate 9,218 of PVJS01010627.1, read as the reverse complement.
ATGGGCAGTAAAAAGATCTCAGTACGGTTTGCATTGAGACCACTGAGTTTGGAATCCACCCATAAAATTGCATGCCAGTCTCCAAAGGAGCTCCATATGCTGGGTATAGGATTGAATGAGAGGAATTAGAAGTTGAGCAAAGGCTAGAGAATTCCTGGGAAGTTCTGGTAGAATAGAATTAAGAGTATTAGTAGAAAACAGTTTAGGTAATCAATCATGTGGTCTAAATTGGACAAAAGAGGCAAAGCCAACTGCAGTATTTATTACTGCAAATTAGAATCAGATAGTTAAACTACAAACTCAATTGTGGGATGGATAGGAAATATTGTTAAGAGATATGATTTTACTTACTCGTTTTTTTCAAAAGAAAAGAATATGTCTATTTTCTGATTAAAATTATTCAAGTTAAAGTATAATACCACAAAGTGGCAGGTACCATGTACGCTGCACAAACTCTGTGCTCCATATAGGCATCCAGATCAAAGGACCCATTGGAAAGTAACATTCAGCCTACAAGTCCCGGAGGGGTGTTTTCAATTCACATGGGCACCATTAGAGCCAGCACTGGATCCACGCAGAAGTAATCGCAGTTAACATCTTAGCCAATATCTTCTAGACATCACTCTATAGTGTGTGCAAATTTATGTAGATGGAATCACATGATACGCACTGCTTACAAGTTTATTTAAAACAGGAAAAATACAACTCATGCTTATCGCCCTGTTAAGGAGATAGCCATGGAATTTAATCTTGGCTGTCCTGCTTGAACCCTTAATTTGTTTATGGGCTCTCAAGAAATACTATTCCATTTTATACTTCTACCAATGGTATATGAAATGCCAAAATTCTCTCATTCTCACCTAAATTATTTTGAATCTTGATAATCTTAAACAATATTATAGACAAAAACAAATATCTCAATGTTACTTTCAGTTGTTATTTATTTATGTGTTTATGTATTTATGGATTTTGGGTACTGAGGACTGAACCCAGGGGCATTCTACCTCAGAACTACATCCTTTTTATTTTTTATCTTGAAACAGGGTCTCTTTAAGTTGCTGATACTGGCCTCAAACCTGTGGTCCTCCTGTCTCAGCATTCCTATTTATATTTCTTTTCTACTACATTTTCTATGCCTGACCAAGTTACTTTATCTCTCTGAGCTTTGACTGACTTTTTTGAAAAATTAGAATCTTTGTAGGATTATTTTAAGGATTAACATATTAACATATTAGCTTTTAGAAGATGTTTTGCAAAATAACCAGTAAAAAATAACAAACAACAAGTACTGTTAAGATCACAGTTAATGTTTTCTTATGATGTATATGTTAAGCATTAATCTTTGCTGTAGACATTTCAATTTCTTTCCTACTGTATCTGTCAGGGTTCCAGAAGAAAACAAATGGCACAAATTGGGATAATTTGGGGGGAAATGTCCATTACAAAGCTTACAGGACTTTGTTCTTAAAGGCAAAGGAGAGGGGGACCACAGGATATCATGCAGTCAATCCAGAGCAGACTACCTCTAAGATGATGGGACAAGGGGAGGGAGAGATTTCTAGAATTGTAGAAGAAGAATACATATTTACTAAGTTTATGGTAAGTTCTAGGTGACCATCACAGGAAAAGCAAGAAGCACCTTATACCACTCCTCTCTCCCTTACACTGGCTGTACCCAGAAGACATCAGAGAACCTCGAGAGCTATAAATGTAGTCAATTTCAGTGACCCCTGGGAGGCGGGAAGTCTACTATTCAGTCACAGGGATAGGGAACAGATTTAAAAGGATGAAGTGGATTTCAAGAGTCAAATTTACAGTGTCATTTTTATCTTTGCTCATGATGTCTTTTGCCAAATATCTGTGCCTGGCTTTTATTAATCAAATTGGTTAAACATTTTTATACTTTCTAGCATTGATATCATATTTAGGCTACTCCTACTCCATGGTTTTATAAAAAAATTCTCTCATCTTTATGCCTATATTTGTATAGTTTCGCTTATTATATTTTAATATTTAATCCATCTGGAATTTTTCCACATTCTTTTTACTTCTCAAATGTCTATTTAAATATAATTTATTACATTATTCATTTGAGGGTTATGATTTGATTGGATGTCTTATTTTGATGGGGTGAGAACTCAAAATATATGGGCTAGAATTAGGTATTAATTTTTAAAATTGTGCTAGGGATGCATGGGAAATAGAAATTAAAAGATCAGAGAATCTAAATTGAGTGTATTGGCACATGCCTATAACCCCAGTACTTGGTAAACTGAGATAGGAGGATTGCAGGTTTGAGACCAACCTTAGCAACTTAGGGAGATCCTGTTTTAAAATAAAATAGGATTGGGATTGTAGTTCAGAGGTAGAATGTCCTGGATTCAACCTCCATTACACCCCCAAAATATAAATAAATGGAGTAATAAACATTTAGGCTTTCTAAATACAATTTCTTTTGCCTAAAATGTGTTTCACAAACCATGCTTCATATCCCCAGGCTATTTCTTATGATCGCCCTAGTCTTGTCCTTTTAGACCATCTCAGACATCATGTCTTGTAAAGTGACCTGCTTCTCTCATCTGCAGTCATCCTCCGCTTTATGGTCCCGGGTAATTTATATACTTTTATTGCACACGTAACATTTTAGTGGCCTTGTAGATGGTGCTTCCTGGATGGATTGTGAAGAAGATCCTCAAAAGCATGGCCACTTGGGATTTAGCCCTGATTTCTCAGTTTCTAGATCATGACCTGGATAGTCTCAGATAAGACCATAGTAATGCATATTAAATAGTAAATAGAACTGGCCTGGTGCTAATTAAAGATAAGAATATTCTCTGGGTTGGGAGGCAAAGGTTATTTAGAGAGCTGAGTTTAGTGCTTGGGCAATTTTCTTCCTTCCTTCTTTCCTTCCTTCCTTCCTTCCTTCCTTCCTTCCTTCCTTCCAACATTTTTTAAAGCAGAAGTCAACCAGGAATTTGAGAGATAGCTGAGGAAAGTTTCTGCAGAGCTTCTCTATCAGGCTTAGAATTAAAGGATCTGGCCTTGGGGGTGTAACTAGGTGTGTGCATTTGTAAAGGTCCACAGCAGGGACATAGCTGAAGTGTGACAGTCCCACTATCAGGAGACTTGGTGAGAAAATGGTGTGTGCAAGGTCAGGAAGGAAATGATACTCAGAAGAGGAAAAAGGGAATCTGACCTACCTTCTCCAACTCTTGTTTTTAGGGCTCATATAAAGCTGTACTCACTTGAAAGGTTTAAACTTTCTCGCAAATGCTATTTCATTTGTAGCATGCTCTTAATTACAGTGTCTGACACTCAGGAGGAGTGGGTAGGCAGGGCTGCTGAGCTGAGGGAAAAGGAGAGCTGGGGAAAGACAAAGTCACTCTGCAGGTGGGACCTGGCTGGTAGCTTCCCGGATTTGTGTCAACATTTATTGGGCATTTAAATGTGTCCGTCAACTTCCTTATCATGTATCTTTGAATTTGGCCTCTGCCTAACATGTGATTGTGAGTCTATTAAAAATGATCAAGAAACATCAGTTAATAAATTATTGCCATGACAATTAATATTTGTTTTTAGTGATGAATCTTTTTCACAATATCAGGTATTAGAATTATAAAACTAAATCAAATAGTGTTGAAGACTTTCTACTCATATAATTGTATTGAGCTCATAATCTTTTAATCCGTTTATTTTACTCCATTGGTTGTAAATAAGCACTGAGAGTTTTAGGTAGAAAAAGTATGCATATTTTCATCAACAAGCTATAGGTGTAGTCATGTTTTCACATTGAAAAGAGCTTGAATAAAAAATTTGCAAAATACTACTTATATTTTACAGATGAACCACTTTGTAGGCTCTCTTAGCCTCCTCCCCAATGCAAACACGTATTCTGCCTCTTTTAATCTAAGACTTCCATAACTGCAATAACAGCAATATTAATACTAGAAATGATCATCAAAGACAAAGCTTACACAGCACTTACAGGGTGAGTAAAGTGTAACAGGCACTTCCCCATGCCCTTTATATACTCACTTCACTTGGTCCTCACATCATTCCTATGAAGGAGGTACAATTGTTATCCTTCTTTTAAAGTTGAAGGAAACAATACACGGTGAATGTCTTAGTCAATTTTCTGTTGCTATAACAGAATATCTGAGGCTAGATAATTTTACAAAGAAAAGGAATTTATTTCTCACAGTTCTAGAGGCAGGGAGGTCCAAGGTTAATGATCTGTATCTGATGAAGGTCTTCCCTTACAGGTGAGGACTCTGAAGCATCCTGAAGCAGTTCAGGGGACCATGTGGAGAGGCAGAGCAAGCTTGCTAATGTGGGTCCCTTTTCCTCTTCTAATAAAGCCACTAATGCTTTCACCAGGGCCCTATACTCATGACTTTATCTAACCTCAATTAACTTCCGAAGGCCCCACCTCCAAATACCATTTACATATGAGTTTGGAGATTGAGTTTCAACATGAGTTTTGGAGGGGACAAATACCCTGAAGAGGTTAAATGACTGGTACAAGGTCATCTAACTAGTAAGTAGAAGAGTAGAACATGAACCAAAGTAGACTGGCTCTTGAGTCTAATATACTATTCTGTTCTCAAGACCCCAAAATAACCCAAAGTATGATGGCGCAGACTCTCCTGTGTTGGGAAACAGTGCCAGCATCTATTTTTTCAGTTGGCTCTGTTTCCTGGGCATTTCCAGACATGTAGGGATAGACTTCCTCCAATAGTGATAACCCAATTATTCCACTCATCTTAGGGAGATAGGTTTACCCTGCAACTGTCTGTTTCTCCCTAAGCACGGAGCAGGCTCTTAGTTGCCACAACTCATAGGAACTCAGATGTAATGGTCTGTATTTTTAATGTCCCCCGAGACCTCATGGCAGTCATGTAGGAGATGGGGCTTGGTTGAGGAGGGGTCCTGGGGACTGTGGCCTTGGAGATTATGTATGGCTCCTACTCTCCCTGCTCTCTCTCTTGTTTCCAGACTCCAAGATGTGAGAGTAGAGCCTTGTTCTCTCCCTCTCTCTGCTTCACAGCCATGCCCCGAGCTCCACAGGCTGAGCCTGACATCCACTGACCTGTGAAATCTCCCAAAACTATGAGCAAATAAATCTGTCTTTCTCTAAATTGTGTGTGGTCAGACTTATTGGAGCTCAGCAGTGATAATGTTAATTGAAATACCAGACTATAACATTAATATTTTAATCAAAATTTTGAGATAATTTAAAAAAATACCCACATAAATTTACTTTTAAACACTTCAGGGAGCCCAGACCCTACTCTCTCAGTTCTCATACCATGTTCTACTTCTTGGCTTGTTCTTGTCCTACCTCCCTCTGGCTTGAGAAGCTCAGCCATCCACAGACATGCTCAGGTTGCTTCCCAGACTTCTGAAAATGGTTTACTTTAGTTGGTCCTTGCTGCCAACATTTACCTTCCTCAACTCTGTCTCTACTTTCAAGAGTCCAGAATTGGAGGCGAGGCTCAGAGTTATAGTTTAATGACAATCAAAAAGCACTATGACCTTTCTCAAAGAGTGAACAAAAATCAAGTACAGATTGATTTTGTATTTTATCATAATGGGGCTTTGTTTATTCCTAACCAAAGTACTCATATAACTTATACTAAAAAATGTTACTACAAAATGTGGAGACTGCTAACAAAATATGATATGCATAATGAGAAATCTAGTTATAAAAAACTATAAAAAGGTAACACAATATGGACTGACCTTCTTTATCTAACAGGTAGTGAAGTCTCATACCCAGAAATTCTGATTTAAAAGGACTAGGTGGGTGAGGCCTGGCTGTGGACCATTTTGGTAATCAGGGATCTAGATCAGTCTCTTCCTATCAAGGAAGAGGCAAGTAGGAGCCTGCTCTATGCTTAGAGAGAAGCAGACAGGTTGGGGTAAATTTACCTCCCCAGGATGAATGGAGTAATTAGGCTATCACCATTAGAGGAGGTCTGTCCTCACATATCTCAAAACGTAATTCAGAGATTATTTTACATCATGTTTTTGTGCTTTTTATTGATGTTTATATCAGAATTTTTCAACATATAAAAAATTACAAAGTTATGCCAAGTTACCAAAACCAGACAAAAAAAACTATGCAGACATGTTTGTTTGTTTGTTTTTGTACTGGGGATTGAACCTAGGAGAACTCTACCACTAAATTATACCCCCAGCCATTTTTATTTTTAATTTTGAAACAGGGTCTCACTAAGTTACTGAGGGTCCTCCTAAGTTGCTGAGACTGACCACAAACCTGTGATCCTCCTGTCAGAAATGTTTTTTAAAGCCTATATGATTACATTCCTTATGTTATAAAATTCTAACTTTTCATTTAATCAATATATGGGTATAGTAAGGGATAACATTTTTTGTAATATTCTTTTGAGAGTTTAATATAAAAAGCATTTTCATTACGGTTATCAATAAAGGTTATCAATAAAGAATAAAATAAAATATTTAAAAAGTCTATTATATGTTCTGAAGTCATAAATATATTTTTCCATTTTTATGCATACATACCCAAAGATAACTTATTCAAAGAATAGATAATATTAGTTATTTAGTAGAGTTTGATGAATAAAAATCTTTTCTTTAAATAGCATTTTAAATATCACTCCCCATTGATTAGCTAATATTCTGAAACAACGTAAGAATTTCTCTGTTTAATTTAAAGAGTATTCTTTTATGCCCAAAGTGAGGGTTCTCCAGATATTTAAAAAACGTGGATATCCTGAATTTTCTCTATGTTCTAAGTGTTTAGCAATGAAATACATCATTTTTAACAGATATTTATTGGTCACTTATAAGAGCTGGGAGACTGGTCACTAGAGATTGTCCATGACAAATATAGATAAGATCCCTGCCCTTCTGAATATTATAGTTTGGCTAGTATTTCGCAAACTTTACTGTGCACATAAGTCACCCGTATCTTGTTAAAACCCCTGTCTCTGATATATTAGCTCTGGTGCAGGACTTGATAGTCTGTACCTTGAATGAGATTCCAGATGATGCTGATATTGCTGGCATGGGGGTCACAATTAGATCCTAAGTTATCATCCTTTCCTGATTACTGTAGGTATCAGTGACTCCTATTATTTGTTACAATCATACAGTTTTGTTATGAAATGTACCATTTAAGTCAAATGCAGTGTTTTTTTCACCTTTGCCATGGTTTTGATTGTAGTTCGCTCTCTAATGCAATTTTAACCTGTTTGAAGGCAGGAAGCAAGTTTCATATTTCCTTGTCTCATAATGCTTGGGATCAGAGAACTACTCAATGAATACTTAATAGGTGATATGTGATAGTTTATTTTTAACCTTGCATCAAGGCTGAAGGGAGGTATTATGTGATTTTTTCAAAGACCCCAGTATGATCATATTAAAGATCAAATAGATTTGGAAGTGACAATTTTTGTGTTGAAAGCACTGCTGACTTCCACTGTCTACCACACCGCAATAGTGAGGTCCTTTTACTTCTTGCACGTATTTTGGGAAGATGACATGCTCAGTAGGCAGCTACAGTTACTGCATGACACCAACCCTCTCACCTTCACAAAGCAGGTCTCAGATAAAGCTCCTGTGGATTAAAAGGGGTTGTGGAGAAGAACCAGCGGTGCCTCATCTGCAGAAGATGTTTGTAGGAAAATATAGGTTCTAATTATTCCCACATGCCTCTTCTGAACAGAAATGGGGATTGCAGGCTTCACTATATTACTTTAATTAGCCGTAAGCAGTCTTTTACAGATCCCAATTTGGGGAGAAAGTCACAGGACTTCCATGCATGTATTTCATAATTCTGGATGCCATGGCGATTGGCTTTCAGATTTCAAGTAATGTTATGCCAGGGCTTTGGTTATGTGTTCAATAAAGCAAATGTGTATGAGAACTGCACTGCTAGTTATTCATAAATCCCCACCACATGCTATCCAGCATCCCCAGTTTTACAGCCTTGAGAAATGCCACTCTTCAGCTGACCTTACAGAAATGTGTTTTTATGTGTTAAGCGGCCTTCTTAGAACAGGGACTCTTACATGCAAATAGTGAGAGTTTTGTCACGCTGTAGAGGGGCTATTTTCCTTGGTGACATGGACCCTTTCCCAGTGGATTCACACATGCAGTTTCTTGCTGCTCTGGGTCTATCACTGTCACCCAAGGAGTGCTGCCTTTTATTTCTCTAGCATGGGTGACAGTGTGACAATGGTAATTAGTCCTTCATACTTAATGAGTTATAGAGAAGGCATACAAAGCCAAAAACCCAAGAATCAAGGTTCTATTTCAAGGATAGTGAAGCTTACTCTCTTCCAGTGTTTGTTTTACATCGCAGATAGATAACACCAACTGAATCATTTCATACACGTTGTCTGCAACAGAGTGGATCTTGAGAGTTGAGTCAATGCTGAACACTTTATTTAGATTGCAAATTATCTAGCTACCTCAGCAGACTGCGAAATCAACTGGAAGCTTTTCAGCACTTAATTAACCAGGACAAAGAAAGTCCCAATAATAACAGTGTGAAACTGCCAGAGAAAAATTATAAATACAAAAGAAGAAATCATCAGTAATTAACCCCAATCTGAGACCGCAGAGGAGTCTCCCAAACAAGAGGGGAGCACATGCAAATAATACTAAATTTGCTTGTCTTGAATGATTTCATTGTGTTTGATTTAGCTATAAATTCATGAGAACAGCCACCCAAAAGCTAGGGGGGAATGCTGCATTTGGAATTCCCCATTCCTTAATAGAAGAGATAAGTTTTTGCAGATAAGGTGAGCTTTTCTTCTTGCTTACTCATTGGAATTTTTACAGTATTAATTTATCATCCCCTGTTGAAATATTGTGAGAAAAAAAAAGAAAGAATGAATATGGTGTTTTGGCATTGAAGAAAGGAGGAAATTCTGCCTAAGTATGTCTACAAAGTGCCACCCATTAACATCCCAGGGATCTGCATCTTTCCCCATCTCTTGTCCTAGAAAGCTTATTTTAAAAAATCTGGACAAAGTGAGTACTAGCAAGTTCAAAAAATGTGACATAATCCCCTGTGTCTTTTCAGACCATAATGGAATGAAACTAGAAATCAATTATAAGAAGACCCAGAGAAACCTCATAAACATGTGGAGACTGAATACCACACTACTGAATGAGGAATGGGTCAGAGAAGAAATAAGGGGAGAAATTAGGAAATTCCTAGAAAC